>PNEQ01131426.1:0-68021 GCA_003012365.1 Medauroidea extradentata
AGGTACACTTAGGGAGGTAGACATGGCCCCAATTGCGGCCATGTCTACCCAATCCCTCTCTGCCGCGATGCATGCCTCCTCTGCATGAAACTTCCCCCTTGTAGGCGTATGGGGCTCAGCCCTGAGACGCACTTAGTCCCGCTCCTTCCCCGGGCCTCACACATAACTTAGTAGTTAGGGTAGGTTAGGAAAAAAAATATCCGAAGTCCGTGACATCGAGGTCCGAGTTATCGAGGGTTCACTTTAATATTGTTACTTATAGCGTGGTTTACTAATATTAAATGAAAGCTTTACTTTTAAAAATGTGTTAAAACAATTAAAGGATTATCAGACTTTTTTATTTTAATGATAATTCTTCTCATTACAAAAACTATAGCTGTTTAAATAATTAAGAATGAAGAATCTGTGAAATGTGTGTTCATCAGATAAGTTTTACCTGAAACATTTAATACGAAATGCGCCATCGGCTATGGGTGATAAACGCATACAGAAAATTCACAACTGAAATTTGGGCCTTTTGCATGGCATATTTTAAGAATTTACTACTTATGCACATTTTTCTTGACTTTAACATTTACTTGTGATTTTATGAGTTTTTTTAATGAGATGGCCAGGTATTAAGATCATTAACTGTAAATAAATTAAGGTCGTTTACCTTGTATCTGCTTCTTACAGGCATAGTTGAACATTTACGAGAAATGTCATATATTTCGAAAACTTCGTTTATATTTTTATTTCATTTGCAATCTTGTTTGTACATTATAATTACAAACAAATTTTATTATTTTAGATGGCAGTGCTCGTAGAATGTTCTGATTTTAATTTTTTTTACTATGCTCGTGTATATTTTTAATACTAGTGATTTCTGTAGAAAAGTTTTTTCTTCATTTTTTTTACATTGCTCTAAATTGAAGTTTGTTATGCATTGTATAATTTTGTTAGCTAATTTACATTGTGAGCATCATCAGTGTTGAGCTTTGTTTACGAAGTATGCCTGTGTTATTTCATTGGTGAGTGCATTATTTATCTCTAAAAATTTGCTTTTCACGTTTGTCATATTTTTTGTAGATAAAAAAAACAAAATCTCTTCTGAGTGCATCTGATGGCTGAGGAATATAATTGTCTGTCAGCCACATCATCAGTTCTGATTTTGTCCTGTTTGAGAATGGTAATCATTCATGCTAAAATGAGAAGATAATATTACATGAAAATAGCTCAAGGCACTCGAACATTTTCAACATTCACGGTCTGATGTTTTTTTGCTGTACAATAATTTTATGATTTATTTATATACAGTGAAACTTCCCAATACCGGACACCTCTGGTGCATAAAAAAATGCCCGGTATTGAGAAGTGTCCGCTATTAGGAATTACAGTAGTATATAAAAATATAGTACATATATAAAAAATTTAAATACAAAAATGGTAGACCTACATAATTTTCTTAACTCTATACTGCTTTAAACTCTCGCTAGTCCAAGGCCGAATTTTTGTGGTATTTTCGGAGAAATTTTAAAACCTTTCGACGATGTACGGCAATAAATCTTACCACGCGCCGATACAGCTGGCTGGCCGACGTGACTCATCCACACACACTAGCGCGCGCGAGCATGAGACTGTGTGCCTTGTCTACTCGTCGCTCGCTCTCGCTCGCACTGTCAGCCGGTTCGGCACGTGAAATACTTCCGAGTCGTGTGTCATTATGCATTCGGCTAAACTCGAGTATTTTCATACGGCTCACTTAATTGAATGAAAGGCGTGAAAAAAAAAAACGTCTTCTACACTATCAATCTGCCGAGTAAACGTCACAGCCTCAGAAAGAAAGAAACAGAGGCTACAAAACCACTCAAACGTTAGTGTATCTACATACAGTCCATCCGTTTTTGGGAATGTACGTTTGCTGGAACCGCAGCTATTCTCTGTCCACGACTTCAGTATTGCTTCTCTATTTTTTATTATGTCGGCAATCTGAGTTTTCCCCACGTCGAACTTCGCAGCAACGTCACGGACGCTTAATTTTTCTTTTTCACGCATCCTTATCACAGCTAATTTATCCTCTAAAGTTAAACGTTTACGCTTCTGAGACATTTCACACAAAATAAGTCACTCGATTACTGCTACACTATTATGTGAAGTGCATGAAAAGAAGAGTAAACAATGACTAAGCGCTACAACACACGTCGCATGCGTGTGTGGTGGGAGGATCGAGTTACACGGCAGCTGCGCGCGTGCGTGTGTGTGTGGTGGGTTGAGATAACGCGAGGCTACGCGCTACCTGCTTACAAGGGGTGTACAAATCGCACTTTCTTAGTTACGACTCGCTCCCGAAACATTCATTGAAGCTGCTTTGCAACTGTTTTCGCGCCCCTTTTTTGCGCATTTTGTCCGTTATTCACTACTTATTATGTGTCCGCGTCCGTTAATAAGAATGTCCGTTATATGGAGAGTATTTCTCCATAAGGCTCCATGTTAATCTGCCTGTGATTGGAAAAATGTCCGTTTTTCGGAAGTGTCCGCTATTCGGAAGTGTCCGCTAAGGGAAGTTTCACTGTACATACATTTACAGGGTGGCCACGCGCCGGGAATTCCTGGAAAAGTTGGAAATATGCGTGAATTTTTATCGCCGGGAAAAATCCTTGAATTCTGCATGAATTCCTGGTGATTACTGGGAAAAAATGGACCAGGATGGATGTGGATTCATTTTGGTCTTGTGAACGGTTTGTAGTAAAGTGTTGTTCGTACGGGAACAATTTTTTACGAACAGAAATTACCATAATTAAAATATAGTACTAAGTTAAAATTACAAAAGAATTGCGCAATGTTTATGATGTGTTTCGTGGCGCGTCTTTGATTCAAGATCTGTTGCTACGTGAATCAATGTCAATTTTCGACTCGAAAGCGAGTTTCGACTTCGAGAGAATCGAATTGACAATAAAATGGCTGTTGTTTAGGTTAAGCGAGGCAACATGTTTATTTATTGTGGTTTTGCATGCTTCTCGTTAATTATTCTTCATAATATGCAGTGATAAAATTAATATTGTATTTTTTATCATAACAAAATGAAGTAAGAATGAAGACTTTTCAGTTTGGACTGACGGTGTGACGTATAATTTGTCAGAATCATCTCGGGGAAACGACACACAGACATTTTCGTGCATCGCATATAATACGAGAAACGAACGTCATAATGCAGCATAAATATTATCAGCAGAAAGAAATAGTGGAAACAACCAGGGTAAAATAGTTGCATATTAACTTCAATATGAAATAATATGTTACTCCAAAACACGAATGAACAAATTCAAGGTTATTATTGACATGCAAGTTTAGGGATCAAATGGAGTGCACAGAAATAAAATAAAATAAAAATTGTAAGTTATTCTCTATCCCGTTATTTGTACTTTGAAAATATTAATACTGACGATGTTTCCTAAATTTTGACGTAAATAAATTTATCTCACAGTTATCGTGGAGAAAGTTTAAAGGTCAACGTAGCTTAATTAATTGCATTTTTTTCCCCTACAAAATATCTTGATTTCACGGCTGAAATAAACAATATAGTGTTTGTGTTCTAATGACTATTTTGTTTCATAGGTGTAAGTGTATCCTCCATTGGTAAATATCTTCGTGTACCAACCAAACTATTGATTTTAGACATATAGTTTATTAATGAAAAATGTTTTAGCGAAGTTCTAAGTAGTCCTACTTAGAAATTTTTTTTGTTAGGTTAAGTTTTTTAAGTTATTTCAGGTTAGTTTTTGTTAAAGTTGGATTAGGTTAGTTAAGTTATGTTAATAGTTTAGGCTAAATTAGGTTACTTTAGACTAAGTTAGGTTAGGTAACCTAACCTAATGTTAGGTCAGGTCAGGATACCTAACCTAACTTAGCCTAAACTAACCTAATCAAACTTAAACTACCCTAATCTGTCTTAAACTAACCTAATAACCTAACCTAACAAAACATTTTTGTGCGTAGGACTACTTATAATGTCACTAGAAACATTTTTCATCAATGAACTATATGTCTAAAATCAGTATTTTGGCCAGTACACAATGAGTAGTGATTCTTGTTAATTACTGTCCTACAGTTTAGTTATTTAGACGATTCCTTGAAAAACTAAATTTTGGACCTTGAAAACCTGGAAAAATTTATGAATTTTAACATTCAGATTTGGTAGCCACCTTGATTTACTCAGAAAAATGTGTGCAGTCCCTATGTTTTTACTTCAGAATGTGCTACTTACAATAAAAATCATAAATATTTTAATGGTAAGAAATACAAAAATTTTAATTCACCTGCATAATATCCTACAATGTGTTGTTCAGAACCACTTCTCCCAATGCAGGCAAACAGTTTGGACTGCAACCACTCTTCGAACATGCCTGCATTCATATTTCTGTGGTAGTTCCCAATTTTTGTTTCACTGGCAAACACAATTTTTTCATCTTCATAAATCCACCTCATGACCCAAAATGAAGAGCACTGAAATGTTTACTTTCATGCAATTTTTTTTTGCTTACATCTTGATGTACTGCAGTTTTGCCAAGTCTTTGCAGGGCAACATATTGTAACGTTACCAGCATTCAATATCATATACTAACGTGGCAATGAGACACATATGTTAGGGTTCTGTTCTGGGTCGTGGGTGTCGAAAGGCAAGAGCAGGTACAAGGACATGAGACAACTCAGAACCACTCGTAGCATCGGGAAAGTCAGTTTGGGTGTCAGAAAAAAAAAAAGGAAATTGAGTTCTGAAACTTAGGAGTTCTTTGTTCCTCTTTATTACTCACTCGGTACAGCAGACATATACAGAGATCTTTTTTTTTTAGATCACGTGGCTACCTCCAGGGGACGCAAACAATGCTATCGGCTAGGTTCGCTGACCACACGAACGCGATAAGATAACTCGTTAGACACACGAAAGTCTCAACATCTTTCCCACTGAGACGACGGCAACAACTCGTAGGCCTCGCACCCAACAACTCGTAAGCCTCGCACCCAACACGTGGCTATGGCTACCTTTCTTCTCACTAACCAACTTTCTCAGTCTCGTAGTCCTAGCGCCGTTCACATCAGCGAGCCGTTGGTGCCAAGTAATTCGCAAAAGGAAATTAGTAACTAAAACAATGATCACACCGATAAGCACAAAGACCGCCATGGTTTCTCATATTGCGCCGCGCTCACGGACAGCACGCTCACCTTCTGTCTTGGTGCTTCATAGATTACACGTTATTAATAATAGAAGAGTAAAGAGTTCCCACTTTGCAGTGTCTCTATAATTTAGTGGACAACTATAAATTAATAAAATACAAAAAAAGATAATATTCTGAAGAAAAATGTCATGTGGCCTTAAATAAAACCTGCAGATGTAAGTGGTAGATACGAAGATGAAAATTGGTTGAAGTAGAAAAACCCAAAATGATGAAATAATAATAGAAACAAACACTTAAATTAATTCAATGTGGGAACTCACATTGCGACCCAAATTAGACCAATAAGTCGTCTTACAGGACATAAAGATTAATGACTTCCTAGTACAATGATAATTACATCGTCAATTTTAAGTCCACCGGGAGGTGGGCCACCTTACAACTAGAGGCTAATGGTTATAGCTGATAACAAATGAGTTCCTTTGATAAAAAAAACATAAAGATGTACAGTTTAAGACTACTATTTAAACTAATGAATTCTGGGCGAGCTTATCGTCACTAGGCACAAGAACAGTTCACCCTCCTATTACTTTGGCCCTTTGGCACCTAAAAGCCAGGAGTTGTTTACTGCACTTATTCTGAAAGAGCCGGATGTGCCGAGAGCCAGACAAAGGTACACCCCGTGGACGTTTTGCTGTAGAATTGTCCGTGTGTTTCAATGACTATAATTGGGGATGAGATACTGGATGGTTAGAATGTTTTTAATTTAGCAAAATTATATTCAGTGCATATATCATAAAGTTTTTAAACAGTAAATATATTAAATGTTGTACCTTACCTTTGGAAAGAACCATGTTTTGTCCAAAATGAAAAAAAAACTGAAATTCTTGTTTGTTAAAGGTGTCCTACTATCTTGGAAATAAAATTCTGTCAGCAGCAATATTTGGTTCGTCCAGTTAGGCTCTTGTGCTATTTGAAGATTGCCATGCAAATCCCAAATCTTTAAGTAGGAGACATACTGTTGCCCTTCTTCCGGTGAATTCTGTCCATCCACTTTCCATTACTATTGAATGGATACTAACATAAGATGTTCTCCTGTTTGAAGAAAAGTTCTGTTTACTCTAAGAACCTTGGCCATTATAAAAGTTGGAAAAAAATATGCAGCATACAGTTACTATAAAAATTCAGAATGTGCATTTTATGAACATGTTCAAAGTCTGAGAACCATGCTTCTACAACTAACTGAAGGTGAGGTGAGAGAATGTTTTACTGCCTTTTAACAAAGAGGCCTTAAGAGCCAATGCGGATGAAGTGATGTGAAGGGACAACACAACAGCCATGCTCGAGATATGATTCAAGCCTAGTACCTCATGCACCATATGCTGGTGCCTGACTGCACTACTGAGGCAGGACTACAACCAACCTGAGAATCAACTGAAACTGCTGTTATAAGGGCAGGCCTTAAGTTGAAAAGACCAATTTATGTTGTAGTCTGTTTTCTCTTGAAAATCTTTTATATACTAAATCTCTGATTTTACAATCCCTGGATTTAACGAAGGTAGCGATTCTGTGAATACAATCTTAGGAACCCTTAAAAAATAACAAAATTCTATGACAAAAAAAGTTGTAAGGAATTACATTGACAATGATTAAAAATATATTATCTAATTCACTGCATTAAATTATTATGAATTGTAGAGTAGCAGTTATTACGTGGTAAGTCATAATATTAAAAATTAAACAAAAATAGCGAAAATCCATTAGAAAATGTGGCAGTGACACTTTGAAAACCGCGCGGCAACGCCAGTGCCAAGCTGGCTGGCCTACTGCAACCATCAACTACGACGTATTAGGATCTATACTGAGGCCGTAGTGTAGAATTGTAGTTCCAGCGCATGCACATATAATCATTTAACTGTAGTATAGCCTTTTTCTAGGCTGTTTCTCAACATCTTGTATCTCTCTCGCCGAATGTGTAAACGTTCTTACATGAATCCTATAAATAATAGCGTGAAATTATTTTCTTTATTGGGTTAATTAACACAGTGCGTACTCAAACATAAAACAATTAACTTGGCAAATTTTTACGTAGCCAATGAGTTACTGCGTGTTGTAAAACATGCATTTCACAAGTGAGCTCGATAATAGCGCTACCTATCAGTTACGTGTAGAAACATTTGTTTCCACCATGGATATATCGAACTTGGAAAATAAATAGACTTTCGTGTATTACGTAATCCCGGAACGGCTAATATATTTTTACGTTGTATACTGACTGTGAATATGATTATTTGTGACCACTTATACATGTAATTCGTGACAATTTTAGGTAAGAACATCACAAAATTGCGTTTTTGGAACGTTGAATGTCGGTTTGTGCTACGGTGCCACTATCTATCCTCCATCTTGTGAAAGTTCATACAGTTGCATTATCTGTCCGCCCTGCACGCTACTTATGTCTACGTTCGCATACAATTTGTTAACTTTGTATCAAACGTAGAGGGATTGTTTTGATAAGTTATGTAAAACTGTGCAATGAATAAACACATCTGTTTTTTCCTTCTTGCTTAGGTGAATAATTTAATTTACAAGGGCATTGTGCTAGTAATGAATGCATACGTTTTCCATTAAACACTACGCAAGTCGGGCTATTCGATCGCGAGACGCCACTTGGCATTTCTGTTTTCTCATTTTTTTTGGGGATTAGGGTTGGTCATACCTACCGCTCAATCGTGTGACGCCTGGATACTGATATAAATTTATGTTTATGTTTTTGCATTAATTAATTTCATGCAAAACGCAATGGATGTTGGTGTTCGACTAGAGGCACTTTGCAGGAAAAATGCAATTTTAAAATTTTATGTTACAATTGGGGGGGGGGGGGCAATATAGACTGCTATCAATTTTCGAAGGTAGCGATTTTACAAATGCAATGAGAGGAATCATGAGTATTCGTAAAATCGGGGGTCTAGTGTAATTACTGTTTAAGTGAAGGTGGTTTTGTTTATCATGCTTAGTAGGGAAGCCCTTAAAAATGTATCATGTTAAACTGGTATTGCAATAAAAAAGTAATAGATGGCTTTTGTTTACAATTCGATACCACTATTTGGTATTGGGTGGTAGAAGTAAACCAATCTATTGTTTTTTAATTTGTGATACCATATTTTAACATTTTGTTTTTAAGCTATCTCCAGCCGGAAAAGCTTACGTTTACATGTAATATCCTCATAGTTTGAGAGAAACTTGATGGGCTCTGATGTAATATTTAACATTGATGGATTATGTCATAAATTCTTGTTTACCGTGGGGATATTTAGAAGTAACATAATCGTATAAAAAAATAATTTACAAATAAGCTACTAGTTTACTTCTCACACTAACTTTTAATTTTTATCAATTGTAATATAGTAATTTATAAATTGATCAAACCTTTTTTATGTTGCACCTATTAAATATTGTTTAAAAGTTTGCTTAAAAATTGCCAATATTAAATTTTTGTAATATGTCAGTTTTCACAGACAAGTATTACTTTTATCATTACATAATAAAACCAACACATCCTATGCCATATGAACAAACCTTTTTGGAACTAGAAATTTGTGTAATGTACACTTATGACTAGAGATGGAACGATTCCATTTTTCATTTGATTCTCGTTTCCAGTTGTATTTTTCTCAATGCTTCAATTCTCAATTACTTCAATTCTAAGTAGTTATGAGAAATTTAAATTTTAAATGGCTTCAGTCATTAAATAAATTAAGCCGAAGATGATAATACAAAATGACTATTTAAAATATTTTTAGTTTGATTTCCATACTTGTTACTCATAATTGTTTACACACATAAAATTTAGTTACTGCATTTAACTTTTAGGTTAGTAATATTTTCATCTAACACTGGTGTCAAGATAGTGAAAATTAGTACATGTAGTCGAGTAGTAAAGAGAAATGTTTGAAAAAAAAAGCCAAATAGCAAATTCCCTGCTTATTATATTTTTGTATAGTTAACAATGGATGTTTTACACATACAGGAAAATTGTTTTAAAAGTTTTGTTAAATAAAATCACATTTTTATTGCAACTTAAGGAATTTAAGTTACACAAGGAATGTAACTTATTCAGAATTGCACTATGCATTTGGCACAACAGAACTAACTTAAATGTGTTTTTATACTTTATAAGCTAGGCAATGAACAAATGGGTACTGGTGTACGTGACTAGACACAGTGTATTGGTGGTTTTAAAAACTCACATTGTAGTCTGGAGGAGAGTGGAACTGAGTGATCACCCTTATTTAGGGGGTTGTCCTGAAGGATGTGGAAGCTCTTAAAGGGCTTTGTATTAGGAGTAATTAAGATGATTCGCGAGGCCAGGTTGGGTTTTGGGGTATTTACAGGGTTTCTTCTTGGTTTTCCCGAGGTCTCGAGGATCTCGGCTAGGGTGATTAATAGTGGAAGTCCCAGTTGACGGTGCCGGCGCATTTCCTTTCCTCTTCGGACCTCAAACTCCACTGGCCATGGAGGGGTAGGCCCGGGAGGGGAGGGGGTGGTCTGGTTCCGTCGACTGGCGGTAGGGGCGCGCGCCTCGGCAAGCTAAGCTGGCGGCCGCTCAAGCAAGAGAGCTCAATCATGTGTCGGGCGTGGACGAGGAAGGGTCTAGGCGGGAAGCCCTCCTCACTGTGGAAATGGCAGATTAACGAGTGCTTCCGGATGGTAACCAGGACTTCATGTGGGCTCTCTGCACTGCTTGGTAAAGTTGGCAGAAGTATTACCAAGGGACATTGCTGCTTGTGTGGTGAGTCCACTTAAGCTGATGGCTAAACATCAAGATATGGGTGAGTCTCCCCCGACTGTTTCTGTGCCGTTGCATTTATCGCCTTGAAGGTCCACTGAACTTGGGAAAATGGCAAACATTTCGCTTCCCTTTCTGTCAAGCGGGGCATTTAGTGAAACCAGGAGAGCCGAGTAACAGCAAATGCTAGTGTGCCTGGATTTGCACAGGCCGATGAGCTTGTGAAAATTTAATGTCGCCCTCGGACAAGAAGATTGTCTACTAACCTTCTGATTTCCCGAAAACTGCTGGAGACTATATGCGTATGATTGTTCTGAGTGTAGTTAAGGTGTTGTGGCGGAAAACTCAATGCGTCAGATTGTAATAATAATAAGCATCAGGCCCTTTATTGTTTTTTGTGGTGGGCATTCGACGATTTGAGAGTGTGTAAATTAGAACTGTGCGCACTTAGCACGAAGCCCTATTGGATGAATGCATTACATTGTAAAGTCTTGTAAATTTGAAAAGTACCTGAATATATTGGTGATCAGTGATTTTGTCCGACTTTTCTTTGTTCAAGAATGTTGTTGACAAAACTTGCAGTCTACATCTTTAAGAATAGCTAAGAGTTTTGCGTGAGTCTTGCCCTGTTTGTGTGAGCTTATCCGTGGGAGTAAGCCTTCTGAGTGTTTGTTTATTAAGGCCTTCATCCCGATAGAGTAAATTGGGCCATTTATTGGCTTAATTTCACTGCGCCACTCTGCTCCCTTCTGGGGCAAGTGGTTTGTTTACTTTTGACGTAATTGCACATTCTCGAACAAGGGAATGATACTTGTAACTTTGTTTATTGTATTACGCCTGGTATTAATTTTGAAAGGCTATCTTGTCCAGGACATCGCGGCTTTTCTCGTAGGCATGTCAGCACAATCGGACTTTTTGTATCGCCTGGGGCGGCCCGATTTAACTCTGTATCTAAACGAACGAGGGCTTGTAGTTTCAGAGGATGAAACAACTATCAAGTTACGTCAAAGGGCAATAATGTGGTTTAAAGAAGAGGATGAGAGACGAAAGATTGTAGGGCGAGAAAATTAGGGCCAAGTTAAGGAACAAAATGACAAATGAATGCACGATTACTTAAAACTTTGCCTTGCGTGGATTCCTGAGAAGTAGAATCTGTCTTAGAATTTTTGATTTAGTTATCTAGAGTTACTGATTTGAAACAAATTTCGGATAAGAGTTTGTTGAGAGGTTTGGCGGCGAAGTGTTAGGTGCCGTTAGCACAGGTTCTGGCGGAGGTTTTGTCACACGAAAAAACCTGTAGTATAGAGCACTTCCGACGTGGAGTATTGAATAGGTTTTGTCCCGTCGGCATCAGGTTACGTTGTATTAAATGTCTCGTCGAACATTTTCAGAAGCTGGGCGAGTTCTTTATATAATTTGTGGAATCAGTTGTGGATTATAGCAGGGCTTTGGGGGAGGCGAGAGATGAGAGAAATTTGATCCTTTTGATCATGGAAAACATTTCTCCAGCAACGAGGGCAGAATGTAATCTGTGCTCATACCCCACTACTTTAACAGAGCTGAAGAACTTAGCTATTGAGGTTCATGGCCGTGCAGTAACTCGCAAAGAATATTATAAGTTGTTTCCTTCACAGTATAGGACTTCAGGGTGTGATATGAGACATGGTAAGTTCCCGGTTATGTCAGTGGAAGTTTGGGACAGTATGGAAAGACTAAAGTCGATCAGTTCATCAGAGAAAGAAGAGGCGCAGGGGAGAATCGGTAGCTGCGCTAACTGTGGGGGTAGAGGTCACTGGTTGGTCGAATGTAAAAAGGCCAAGGTGGAAATTAAGGATCGTCATTGCTTCCGATGTAATGAGGTGTGACATATGAAGGGACATTGTCCGGGAAATGAGAGGGGGCGAAGAGACGGCGCGACCTTGTAGCCCCGCTACGAATGACTTCGCGTCAAGGCAGTGATACCCAAAGAGGAAATGTCATATTGGTACAGAGAGGCCACCATCGGGAATGCATAGAGGAGTGGGTATTAGTGGATACCGGGGTAGCCAAGAGTTTGATTAGTTGGGACTTATGGGAGCGAATATTAGAAAACAATGCCTCGCTTAAGGGCAAGTTGTGCACTGGCTCGGTGCTGAACCTAGTTACAGCGGATGGGTCAAGCATGAAATGTGAAGGCTTGGTACAATTGCACTGTAAGATCGCAGGTTTCTCCTGGAACTTCAGTTTTGCAATTATAAAAGGCTTGTGTGTGCAGGCAGTGTTAGGGTTGGATTTTTTGGGGGCTGTTCATGCCAAAGGGGACTTTAGGAAGGGCTTGCTATGTTTTGATTTTAGCCCAGACGTCCAGGTAAAATTGGAATCTAGAAAGAGGGACAACATTTATGCTGTCACTGAGGAAGTGGAGTGTAGGAATTATGATGTTCAAAGGGTGCTAAAGGACTATGGAGATGTGATAACTGAAAAAATAGGAAAATGTGACGTAGTTCCTTGTAAGTTTCATCTGACTTATCAAACTTCCTTTAGGAGTCGGCCTTTCTAGTGTTCACCAATTAAATTGGAGTGTTATCGTCAGAAGATTGACAAATTAATAAAGGCCAAGGTAGTAGTGTCATCTACTTCAGAATACTCTGCACCTGGATTCTTGGTTAGCAAGCTGGGTGGGCAGAACTTTAGGTTGGGAGTAAACCATGCAATTTAAAAAGGAGAGTACCAGTTGACCCATTTCCGTTACCGACAGTGGAAGGAGCTCTGTAGCATTTGGGTCGGGCAAAATTCTTTACGACATTAGATCTTAATAGCAGTTTCTATCAGATTCAAATTCATGAAGATTGCAGGAATTACACCGCTTTTAGAGTCCCCGTGGGCACAATATGAGTTTACGAGTATCCTTATGTATAGTAATTTGGTAGCCAGGCATTGAGTAGGGTTCTTGATCAGGCATTAAAAGACTTTAAATTTAAATGTGTCTTTCATTACATAGACGATGTTATTATTTATAGTGAGAGCTGGGAGACTCACTTGCAGCATTTTAGAACAGTGTTAGAGGCATTTAGAGCATCAGGCCTGACCATTAACCCCAAGAAGGTGGAGATGGGGAAAGAAACTGTGAGTTTCTTGGGATACAATGTCGGAGGTGGCAAGTTGCGAGTGAACCCGGAGAAAGTTAAACTCATTGCGGAATTTACAAGGCCCACTACTGTCAAAGGTGTGCAGAAATTTATGGGAATGATAGGTTATTATGCGCGCTTCATCCCAGGGTTGTCGGATATTGCAGAGCTGTTAAATAGGGTGAAACGGAAAGGAGTACCCTTTGAGTGAGGAATGCAGCAGCAGCAATCTTTCCAAGTGTTGAAGTGATTATTGTGTGAGGAGCCTGTGTTGAGTCTGCCTGATTTTCAGAAGACCTTTAATCTGCATGTGGATGCGTCAGCACTGGCCTTGGGCGCGGTTTTAAGTCAGGATATGGAAGAAAAGGAATCATTCTACCCCATAGCGTATTCCAGCCGTTTTTTTTCTGATGCAGAAAGGCGGCTTAGTGCTTACGAGAAAGAGTGTTCAGCCTGCCTTTATGGCATGGAACGTTTTCGAAGTTTTCTCGAGGGGAGGGAATTTAACTTGTTCAAAGATAGTCAGGCCTAATCATGGATATTGTGACATCCACATCAGTTGGGAAAGTTGGGTAGATGGGTGGTGCGATTAAATCAGTTTAGACTTAATATCCACCATGTAAGTGGTACGGCTAACCCGGTGGCAGATGCCCTCTCACGAATGTTCGAACCGGATAACTTCGCCAAGCTAGATCAGGAAGGGAGCGAGAAGGTAGGTACTGCGCTGTCCTCACCTGAAACATTTGTGTCCATCAAGGAGCATCAATTGGTGGATACTGAATGCAAAATTATTAGAGCAGGGCTGAGTACAGGGGTCCAAGTTCCATATGTAGTGGAACAAGATATATTGTATTATATCGAGCCGGGTGCCAGGGAATGGGTGGTGGTTCCTGAGGCGGTTCAAGGGTTGATCCTTCAGTATTACCATGACCAATCAGGAGTGTTGTGCACTAAAGACAAAATCAGGAGGGATTTTTATTGACCTGGAATGAATGGGAAGATTAAGAAATATGTGAGGACATGTGAGAAGTGTCAGAAGTTTAAAGCGCCAAAAAACACCAAACTGGGTCTATACGCCGCAGAACTGCCTACCTCTCCTTGGGCTAAAGTACATATAGACATTAGTGGACCATTAGTTTGCTCCAAAAAGGGTAACAGCGCTATTAGTGGTGTTGGACATCTTCTCTAAATTTACTTTCCTCTTGCCGGTTAAGAGCATTAAGGCTCCTGCCCTTTGGGACGTGTTAGTGGAACAAATTTGGAAATTGTTTGGAGCACCAGCAGAGTTAGTGAGCGATAATGCTGCCTGCTTTGCTGGGAAAGAATTTAAGCTCATGTGTACGGAGTGGGGCATCAAGCACTCTTTTAGCAGTCCTCATTTTCCACAAGGTAACATGGTGGAACGGATGAACAGGAATTTGAAGGTTGCCCTGGGGATATTTAGTGAACCAGTACACAATGAATGGGATGTCCATGTTCCCTGGATCAATTTGGGATTTAACGATGCGCTGCATGAGAGCACCGGGGAGAATCCCGCACAGATTTTTCTGAGTAAGTGCGTATCGCAACCCCTATTGAATATCTGGGGTGTTCTCCCCTTAGATTCTAGGCACTCGGAAGCGCACCGCAAGGTTTTGCTTACCAGGGTGAAGGATCGGTTGGAAGAGGCTCAAACTTTGGCTGCTAGGAGATATAATGTAGGGTGAAGTGCGAACCCCTTCAGGGTAGGTGACAAAGTTTTGTGTAGTAGCTTTCGTCTCTCAGACCTAGCTTTTAAAGTTTCAGCTAAACTCCCCCTGCGGTATGAAGGTCCTTTTGTCTTGCAGAGATGCCTAGGAGAAAACACCTGGTCGATGTGTAAAGAGGGCAATCCTTTTGTGTTAAGGAAAGCACATGTGGTGCACCTGAAGCCCTTTCACGGCCGACCATGAGTCATTGTGTTTGTTTTGTGCATGTCACTGGCCAGTGCAATGTGTGTAAGTGTTTTATGTGTTTAATGTATTGAGAAGTTAATGTTATGGAGTACTCCAAAGGAATATTGATCACCATGGTGCTATTATATATAGAGATATTTAAATAGGGTTTAATGAGTTTGTGACGATTTTATGAACCCGCATGGTTTTTAATACAGTAGAATATCTTTTATCCGGACTCGTCGGGACTTAGCTACGTCCGGATAATGGAAAATTCCGGATAATAGATATGAATGTCAACACTGCTATAGAACCACATCAGATGGTTAAAAAAAATTTTTTATTACAAACGATTGATTATGAAAGACAAATCTTTAAATATATGTACCACTCGGCTCAGTTTAGGCATACAAACAACAATTAATATACAAAAACAACATATTTACAGCGAGACAAACACATAAAACATCAGAAAAACATGTTTTAATTTATAGTATCTTGGTTTGCTGCAGTTAACAACTAGAAGAAGAAGCTGATGTGAATAAATCCGTCAGCTTTGTTTGACGAATACGTTTTTCTTTTTCGCGCACAAACTTTTCTTTCAGTCGGTACATCTGCATCACTTCCTGCTCTGTTACGAAAGATTTTTGTTCCATAAAATTAATAAGCTTCTCGCAGCTCGATATGGCCTCGGACATTGACAAACACGAAGCTTCTTCCCTAGCTGCCGCACAATCTTCATCACTGCTGTCATTTTCCTCCTTTTCGACCTATTACTGAATCAATAATTTCGGTGTCTGTCAGCGATTCAGTAACTGGAGCATCTCCATCAATGCTAATCCATTTCTTGATGTCGTCGTCTCGTAAATCAGGAATGTCGACCGCCACACAGGAAATGAATTCACTATAGTCAGTGGTTTCTTCGTCCGTTGCAAGATTGAACCCTCGGAACTCGTTGCTGCTTTCTGTCGCAGCGTCGTCACAGAATTCGGTAGAAACCAAAATGTTGTGCCAGCAATTTTTCAAAACTGCAGGCGAGACACCAAACAGCTTCTTTCAACGTAAAAGATTTCTTGAAGCTTTCGAAGCTGAACGTATCTTCACAGTGTACAATCTTTTGCAAAAGTTTTTTGCGGTAGTGGCACTTCAAATTTTTTATGATTCCCTGGTCTATTGGTTGTATCGAAGCTGTGCAGTTTGGTGGCAGATACGATACGAAAACATTATCCTTGGTGAGATGTTCTGCTGGAGGATGGGCTGGGCAATTATCAATAAGAAGAACAATTTCCGCACTGTCTGGCAACCCAACACTTCTTGCATGCTCCCGTGCTTCACGTACAAAATGGTTACTGAACCAGTCCTTGAACAGTTCTTGTGTCACCCATGCTCGTTTGTTTGAACGGTAAAATACAGGAAAAATCTTCATGCCTTTGAAAGCTCGAGGTTTAGCACTTTTACCTATCACCATCATTTTACATTTGTGTGTGCCTGCTGCATTTGAGCATAACATAACAGTTAACCTTTCCTTCGATTCTTTTCCACCCGGAGCAGATTTTTTGTCACTACAAGCTAATGTATTTCGTGGTAGACAACGCCAAAACAACCCAGTCTCGTCCATGTTGTAAATCTGTTGTGGAGACAGATTATGTTGTCTCACTAGCTCCGAAAATTCCACAACATATTCTTCCGCAAGTTCGATGTTCGCTGACATCTTTTCACCACAAACTTTCAAGTACCGAATTCCATGACGAATCCTAAATTTCTGCAGCCATCCTACTGAATATTCACACGCATCTTCAATTTCTAGTTCCTTGTGAAACTGGCTAGCTTTCTCCATTAACATCGGGCCAGAAATAGGAAGTCCTTCACTCCTTCGTTGCCGGAACCATTCGTACAGTGCTGTGTCGTGATCCGCATTCTTTGCTCCTCGTAAAGTTTTCCGCTTCGACATGCTTGCCAATGAGTCCGTTTCAGAAACAAACTGTAGAATCTTTTCTTTTTGCGCCTTGACATCGTAGATGGTCGATCTTCCAACGCCGTATTCGGTTTGAAGTTTCGACACACTTGTACCGCAGTCCAATTTTTTTAGCAGTTCAATCTTCTGTTGAATCGTCAACACATTTCGAGTCCGCTTTGTATCACTTTTATCACTTTGCGAATCATGTTTACGTTTAAACTTTTCCATCTTATCCACCACAAAACCGTTAAAGTGTACGTGCTGATGCAATAATTACCACATACACGTGGGTACTAATACGATAGGACACGGATGTCGATTACAGCGCTACTAGTTAATAGTGGCAGCCTTTAAAACTACCACGATCGTGGCCTTCTGCACAGTACTGCACAGCAAGCGACGCTATGGCACAAATAAATACGATGCAGCTGTTATAAAAATATTTAACCAAAAAAAATTACAGTATTTCTAAATATGTCAATTATTTAGAATATTCCGGTGTTTAGAAGTACGGATAAAATATATTCTACTGTATGTTTAATATAAGTGGTTTTTCGAGTGTGAGTTGTAAGGGAATGTGTATTTCAAGGAAATAGGTTCCTGTGAACTATCACTATTTTATAGGTGTCGGTGGAACCGGCATATAGCTTTATTGTCAATTTGTATTTTTTTTATTTAAGATGGTTTTTATGCCGAATAGTATGACTCACTACGTGAGCTTGAATTGTGAAATGATGTTATTGTATCAATCTTCGTAATGCATTGTTTTGGTTTTATGAAGGGTTTTGTACTATGATCTAGTGCATTGTGTAGTGTGCTGTGTAGAGGTGCTGTATGAGTGGATTTTCGTTTGCCGTCCATGGGGGTTGAGTGATCACCCTTATTTAGGGGGTTGTCCTGAAGGAGGTGGAAGCTGTTAAAGGGCTTTCTATTAGGAGTAATTAAGATGATTCCCGAGGCCAGGTTGGGTTTTGGGGTATTTACAGGGTTTCTTCTTGGTTTTCCCGAGGTCTCGAGGATCTAGGCAAGGGTGATTAATAGTGGAAGCCCCAGTTGACGGTGCCGGCGCATTCCCTTTCCACTTCGGACCTCCCACTCCACTGGCCATGGAGAGGTAAGCCCGGGAGGGGAGGGGGTGGTCTGGTTCCATCGACTGGCAGCCGCCCGAGCAAGAGAGCTCACTCTTGTGTCGGGCGTGGACGAGGAAGGGTCTAGGCGGGAAGCCCTCCTCACTGTGGAAATGGCAGATTAACGAGTGCCGCCGGATGGTAACCAGGACTTCATGTGGGCTCTCTGCACTGCTTGGTAAAGTTGGCAGGAGTATTACCATGGGACATTGCTGCTTGTGTGGTGAGTTAGCTTAAGCTGACGGCAGAACATCAAGATATGGGTGAGTCTCCCCTGACTGTTTCTGTGCCGTTGCATTTATCGCCTTGAAGGTCCACTGAACTTGGGCAAATGGCAAACATTTAGCTTCTCTTACTGTCAAGTGGGGCCTTTAGCGAGACCGGGAGAGCCAAGTAACAGCAAATGCTAATGTACCTGGATTTGCACAGGCCGATGAGCTTGTGAAATTTTAATGTCGCCCTCGGACAAGAAGATTGTCTACTAACCTTCTGATTTCCCGAAAACTGCTGGAGACTATATGCGTATGATTGTTCTGAGTGTAGTTAAGGTGTTGTGGCGGAAAACTCAATGCGTCAGATTGTAATAATAATAAGCATCAGGCCCTTTATTGTTTTTTGTGGTGGGCATTCGACGATTTGAGTGTGTGTAAATTAGAACTGTGCGCACTTAGCACGAAGCCCTATTGGATGAATGCATTACATTGTAAAGTCTTGTAAATTTGAAAAGTACCTGAATATATTGGTGATCAGTGATTTTGTCCGACTTTTCTTTGTTCAAGAATGTTGTCGACAAACCTTGCAGTCTACGTCTTTAAGAATAGGTAAGAGTTTTGCGTGAGTCTTGCCCTGTTTGTGTGAGCTTATCCGTGGGATTAAGCCTTCTGAGTGTTTGTTTATTAAGGCCTTCATCCCAATAGAGTAAATTGGGCCATTTATCGGCTCAAAACTTAGAGTTGTTAAAATTGTCATTCGAGTGAAATATACTTGCATCATAAAAGTTAACCGAGCTTATTGCTGGGAAGCATTCAATCGCAAACTTGCTAACCTCTGATGATTGATCGAGAATCTTACTTTTAACACCTTTGTATCTGTCAAGTAGATGATGTGGCAATTCCAGAATATTTTAATCTGGCAACGCTGTCATTCTTGTCCACCAAGCCGACCACCATCAGAGCATCAGTTGTGTGGCGCTCACATTTTTCTGATTGAGATTGCAGTTTATGGTAATGGATTGTTAGGTTGCAATTACTATGTTAATCTTTCTGTCCCATCATTGAACGTGCCACCAATCTGTTTGTGTATTTGTATGTCATGCAAGTGCCGTACAAATGGAATGTTAATCTCAGCAGTTAGGCCTAATTATTTTTGTTTCAATCATAATGTATTTTGTTGAGTGAATTGTATTAGTCCGTCCACTTGAGTGTAAAGTTTCATTTTATATGTATTTCGTTTGCATGTTGAGGAATCAGAGGATAGAAAACCCCATCCCTACTTATGACATTTAAATCCTTAAGTACACTTGTGAAGATTAAGATACACAATAGGCTTGTGACTGGACTCTAGCCTGGTGATAAGCATCTTCAAAATATTCTATAGACCGTCCTTTACAGACCCTCCCTGAACTGCCCTACCCCCTAAACTATCACCAGCCCCTCCCTCACTTCCACTCTCTTACTGTTCTCACAAACATAGACTGTCTACCTCACTCCATCCTCCAAACCTTTTGAAGCTTCTCGCAATTCATCACTTTATACCGATACGGCCCCTTAGTTAGGTACTTGTTTAACTTCCCCCATCCTTCCACTCCATTTACCACTTTATACATCCTGTCCAGCCTTTCCATTCTTCGTCTGCTCTTCAGACAGCTGCAACCTAACTATAACATTGTGGATTACAACATCTACATTGACATTAAGTGTTTTGATGGCTTTCAGTTCATCAGGTAAGATGTTTGGTTTTGGTGGGTATGATGAGGTGATCACAGTCTGCACACACCAGCAGAACTCAACCTGTTTGACTGCTGGAAGTTAGTACACGGCACTTTCGCCTGAAGAAACTATGTCCAGGACAGGAGTTGTCCACCATGGAGCGATGCAGAAGTTCAGCCCTTTCTGTAGAACAGATTTCTCTGACTGTGATCATGTTTTGCTCGACGCATTCACAACGGTGATGATGGGCTGTGGAATATTTGGTGTTTTTTGGTTTTTTATGCTCGAGAGGTTGGCAAGTTTATCTTTTTGCTTGTCTTTGTGTTTTTCTGACTTCTTCTCAATCAATTTTATGATGGATTGATATATACTATTGAAAACTTTTGTGACCAGGACAGATTGGCTACTAAGCTGAAGTTTGACATTTTATGTTAACTGTGCTTTTTGGCAATGGTGGAAGGCAATTCTCTCATATAAGAGGCCTTTGCTAGTGTTATTGGCTATTTTGCGAGCTTGTTTGCTGTTAACAGGATAGTTATCAAGGGGATCATTGTGTTTGTCTGTTTTTTCTGTGTTCACAGTCCCCAGTTACTGTGATATTTGTTCTTTGTTTGCTTTCTCAAGGCGTCTATGTTTTGGCTGTGCCGTTAATTTTGTTTTGTCTGTGCCGTTAATTTTGTTTTGTCTTTTTGTTCTAAATTATTTTTTGTCTGTTCCAATACTTACTGACGGAATTTATTTTGTGGAATTATCTGAGTTATTTAGTTTTTCTTTGGTTAATTTTTTGGTGCTTGGATACTCGTTTGTGTTATTTTCTTGTAAATCACTGACTGAATTTCTTGTAGAAATGTGTATGTTTACCTTTGTTTGCCCGTTGCAAACAAAGTCCATCTGTTTCTTTCCCTTTCGTTGTATGTTTGTTTGTGTGTATTCTCTGGTATCTTTTTCACACAATTTGCTGCAATGGTGTATGTCCAAAATTCTTCTTTAGTTTGTAACTTGCCCCCATTGCATGCATTGTTAAAAAATAACAGCCATTAGTTTAACGGAATTGTAACGTGGATGTACCCAAAAATTTTGTGTAGGATTGACGGAAAACCTTTGGTTATAGTTACTTCAGCATATTATCTTTTCCAGGTAACATGTTGAGAACTTGCGGGGTGTGGGAGGTGGGGTGTGAGATTCAAAATGGACTAAACCTCTTCTGAACTTCAAATTGCAAACATTTGTGATGTTATCTTGTAAAAGCAGTATCATTCACATAAGGATCACTTGAGTAGAATTGCTTAAGGGCATCGGTACATTGTAAACAACAATTTTTAAACTGTACATGAATATTAAGAATAATGCTGGCCTTTTTGTAGTTACCATAAAAAATTGGTTCCAGGTAACTGAATTGAATTAAAATAAATACTATCTAAATATCTCAAGTTTAGATACACAACTTCAATATGTTCAAGTTGTACTTTCGTGTGTATAACTGTAAAAATAAATTTCATTGTATGCATATATCCCCTTTAGCATACATGAAACTGTACCTCTTCTGACTTAGATCTCCATGTCAATGCAAAAGTTTCTCTATCAAGTAAACAAGAAATTGATAGCTTAAAGCATACTTTAGACTGAAGTATATAGGTTGTATCATAATTCATGTTACAACGTTTGAGTGTAGAAAACATGTATTATTTGCAACTTTTTTTGTCTCTAAACATGTCTCCGGAAACGCGTAGTTAAGCCCTGTAGCCCCAAAAAGTGTCAACATTAGGCAACCCGTCGTAGAGTGATATGTTGTGGATGTGCGGGGGTTTGAAAAGAGGAATTAATGTTTGTAATTGTTGCACTGATTGCAATTTCAGTCTAAAATCAATCACAGCGTCTGCTTTGTTTCACAGCATTGTATTTGTTGCATACATTTTAACAACGTGACAGCCTAAAGCAATGGCTCAAAAACACGCCCACCTTGAGCGACACAGTGGTGGCAACGGCGAATCATGTTTTCACAGATACACTGGAGCATGTGTGGGGTCGTCCTTATGATTTCAAACGCTTCAATGATTCGTTGTGTAAGCTCTTTGATCGTTTCCACTGGCATAGCGTAGATAAGCCCTTTTACGTAACCCCACAGAAAGAAATCTAGTGGGGTTAGGTCCGGTGACCTTGGCGGCCACGCGACAGGGCCCGCTCGTCGAATCCATCGGTTGGGGAATGTTTGGTTTAAATACTCTCGCACTTGCAGGGAAAAATGAGGTGGTGCCTCGTCATGTTGGTACCACATCACACGTCGGACGTACAATAGAACCTCTTCCAGAAGACCTGGTAGTTCGTTCTGAAGGAATTGGAGGTATCCGGTGTCGGTAAGTCGTGGCGGAAGAAAAAAGGCCCGATGAGTACGCCGTCAACAATACCGGCCCACACATTAACTGAAAAATGTTCCTGGTGAGCTTTAACAAACGATGCATGCGGATTAACATCATTTCAAACATGACTGTTGTGCGAATTGAAAATAGCATCTTGAGTGAACTTGGCTTCATCGCTGAATAAAACCGCAAACTCAGGTTCTTCAATACTCTTCCAATGTACCAACGAGAAAAGGTCATGCGAAGAGGATAGTCCGCCGGACCCATGTATTGCACTTTTTGAAAGTGATACGGGTACAAAAGTTGTTCATGAAGAATTCGCCAAACAGCCATTTTGTCAGCGTCCATATCAGAACCTGCTGACCTTGTGCTTGTATCCGGACTCTCCTCAAATCTCTGAAGTACATCCTCTTCGAAACTGGTAGTACGAACCCTGCGTGGAGCACCAGCATTTGGTCTTGTGACGGCACATGTACCAGTATCACGCATTTGCTGCGTAAGTCGTGCAAACATGGTGTGAGCTGGAATTCTACGACCCGGATATCGTTCTTCGTACAGATGACGGGCAGCTCGTAAATTTTGTCTAGCTTCCCCGTAAACAAGCAGCATGTCCGTGTACTCACTAAATGTGTACTCCATTGAGCTCCACTACAACGTCGCCCTTTTCAGAACCACAGCGAAAGAAATGACACTACGAGTTTGCTTGTACAACAGAACAGTCAACGACAGACCGCCAGTGATATCAAAATACACTGCTATGTCACGCTGTGCAGTGCTATGGCACGGCATGAACGGAAGAAAAGAGATAGGGGCGCCACCAAGGGAAGTAAAAAGGTTGGGGGGTCAGCATTTGGCATCGTACAAACCTCTCTACGAGTGCTGCCCGGCGTCGTAAACACGTAAGTCACCACAGCATCGTCTGTCTTGCATAAAGCCCAACGTGTTGCCTACACAGACTCTTTCTGGGGCTACAGGGTCTTAACTACACGTTTCCGGCAACATGTTTGTTAACACAAACAGTTGCAAGTAATACGGGCTTTCAACCCTCAAGCGTTTTAACATGAATTCTGATATACCCGGTAGATTGCTGCGACTCTCCATCAATACAACAGTCAACAGTCAAGTGTCAATTGCTACACTTACTGTGTTACGAAGCTGTTATGAATGCAAACTTAAAATGACCATAGAGTCTGGCGAAACTTAGGAAAAATATGGAATTGTAAATGCCACTTAAAAATCTATAAACGGTCTGAAGCTCTGTCTGTCTGCTGGAAAAATTCTGAAGTCTTACCTTGATCGAGAAATTCTCTATACAATAAAATATTCTCTTTGGTAAATTTATTGTTTGGTCCCGTTAATTTGCCATACCTTCCAATATTTAAATTTATTTTTATTTTAAAAATGCAAAATTTTCAGGAAACTGTACAGAAACACTATGCACCAAAGATATGTTGCATTTTGTAAGAAATGGCTGGCCATATATAATCCACAACCAGTAAACTCTGCTTATTGGGCGAATCTAAATAATGTCACGTTATATTTTGATGTGTATTTTTGGATTGTTAAATTTTTTATGTCCAGCATTATTTCATGTTTACTTTGAAGTAACATTTTTTAATATATTTTTTTAAGTATGTTTGTTCTTAGAATTTAATTTATTAATACTATTTTGGATAGTAATTGATATTGAAAACTTTGTAATGCAGAGTTCATTGGACTTTTTTAATTGTGTGCTTTTATTAAAGTGTATCTTGGTAAAACATAGAAATTGGATAAGTATACCTGGAAAAACTGGGAAAAAATTTGGAATTTCATGTCACTGATGAAGTGACCAGCCTGGAAACAAATAACATTGAATCACAAACTGTCAAGAGCCGATAACTAGAGCCGCGATTTTATGGCCAAAAGATTTCTGCAACATTTGGTTTCGATGCGTCGCGTTCACACCTGCAGCTCTGCTACAGCGTCTGTGGTTGGATGATTTTACTCTCACTTGCCTTGGAAAATTATAGACGTAGACTCACAATAATCTTACTGTGATTGGTGCAGTCAAATGAGAAACGTGTCTCAACAAAGACACGCTGCCAATAACCTTTAAACAGAACTGCCGATGTGCACGTGAGTCACTGAAACAAAGTGGGGCAAAAATCTTTTCGCGACAAAATCGTGGCCCTACCGATAATAGACAGCCAACTTAATTGTTATTTGTGCTAAATGAATTTTAGTCATTTATATCTAAACATATTATAGTTGAATTGAATCCACATGACTCTCACACAAAAGAATACTGATCTGAATATTCATTCACAGTGTAACACAAAAAATGTTTTAGAACTACCCTAAAAGGACTGAAATATTCTTTCTCAACTATACTTAAACTAAAGGACCAACCTCCACTGTTGGTTATCTAAAACTTGCAGATGATTCACAGTACACTCCTCCACCGCTTATCCGGCACGTTCGGGGGACGATGTGTGCAGAATATCTGAATTTTCCGGATAACTGAAGGAAAAAATTAAACAAATATAATAAAATAAGATAAATACACTAATTGTACCAAAAATAGTGTAATACTATACTTCAGTTCAGGTGTTGTTACTTTATTATTAAAATACAGTGAAAAACAGTCTGAACACACATTAAAACATCAACGTAAATACAGTGGATTCTCTATCCACTGTTTCTCATGGGACTGGCAAAAAATTTAAATACATGAGGGATTTCAATGGATGTGGTCTTAAAATGCTGTATAATAAATTAATCGGCCCCAGAATATGTTCCATAGATGCAGGTATTTCAATCCATTAGGTTTCAATACATAGAGAATCCACTGTACTACCTACTATGTACTAATAAGATGCGGGCGGTACCTGCGAGTTATCTGCAGACTGTCAGCAGCTCTCCCTCCCCCCTCTCCTTGCACGTATGTCTTCGTCCTTGGGTGGTCGCTCTGTGCTCGTTGACTCACAAACCAGCTGTGACTGGCCACGCATAGCTACAGCAGTTTCCTTGTTTATGTTCACTAATTGTTACTTATCTGTAGACTTTACACATGTTAAGTTATTTCCACTAACTGTTCACCCCGAATAATGTACAATTTTTAAGTTACATAACTAAGTTACTTATGAAATATTTACACAGCAGTTTGTATGTATGTAACACACAAACAATGTCAGCATTCCGAATGTACTAAAGTTTGCAAATGGCTCGTGTTTATTTACTGGCCTAATCACTATAGTTTATGTTGTACAAGTCGCTCGTGCCGGGAGTTGTCACGTCGCTCGTGCTCGGTGTTGCCATACTGCTTGTGCCGGGTGTTGCATCACTTGCTTCAGTGCGCGTACTTGCAGAGGCTGGTAATTTCGTGAACATATCCGTCAAACGTTGTTGTTTTAAGTGTCATGACCTCTCATTTATTAACTGCTTCTGAATCATGTGCAAGGACATAATTTGTTGCTCAGAGAAATAGCTTTGCTGCTGCAGACCAGTTGTTAAGCGCTCTACATGATAGACTGTCATCTTGCGTGATTTTTGCAGCTGGTTTTTCTTCGTCATCACTGACACTGTCATCATCTTCTTTATTTGTTACTCCTGTGACAGATTCAATTATTTCCTGGTCAATGAAGTGATGAACAACGAGGACGTCGGTGTCAACTGGAAGCCATTCCTTAACATTTTCATCATGTAGACCTAATTCATAGACTTTAGGGTTGGTGGCATACTGTGACAGTGTGCTAAATGTTGTTGTTTCAAAACCTTTGAAATCATCAATTTCACTTTCTTCCTCGTTAGTCACATCTGCCAATGCTAAGTTTTGCCACAGTTTATGCCAAGCCTTGTGCAAAACTGAGTTGGGTATGCTGTCCCAAGTTCTAGCAAGTGCCCAATTCACATCATGTAGATTATATTCTTTCTTTATCTCAGCTACTGTTTTTCCATTATTTAAACTTGACAAGAAGAACTGTATAAACTCCTTTCAATACCGACATTCCAACGATCGTAAGATGCCTTGATCTTGTGGCTGAATCAGTGCAGTACAATTTGATGGTAGGAAAATAACAGACATATTTTCTTTGTTGAGTTTCTCAGCTGAAGGATGTGTTGAGCAATTGTCAAGGAGAAGTAAAATTTTGCATTTAGGTTCCAAACCAGTGTCATTGCAGTGTTTACGAGACTGTCTGAAGAAAATTATTGAACCTCTCTTTACTTATTAGGTCTGACGTCATCTAGGCTTTTTTGCTTGCTTTTTACTCAACTGGCATGACCTTAACATCCTTAAGTGCTCTTGGACAAATACTTTTACCAATGACTAATAATTTCACTTTGTGTGTTCCTCGCAGCGTTGGAACACCCTAGCACAGTAAGACGATCTTTATTATCTTTCAGTCCACTGTGTGGTTCATCGCCTGTACACAGACTAGATCAAGGCATGCAGTGCCAAAACAATGCAGTTTCGTCTGAATTGTGTATTTGTTCAGGTGAAATATTTTCATCCGAATCCAATTTCTCAAACTCAAGAACTTTTCAGCAGCTTCTACATCGGCAGAAAGATTTTTCCCCTTTAGCTTATAAGCTGAAATGCCATTACGTTGTTGGAACCTGTACAACCATCCTTGAGAATAGCCGCACTTAAAAGGCAGGTGAAACAATTTAGCTTGTTCAATTAACAGTGCACCAATATGCTGACACCTTCACTACGACGTTGCCGGAACCACTCTATCAATACGTTATCTAACTTCGCCCCTTTACTAAACTGAGTTGTTTTACAATTTTCCATGGATTTATTTGACTGGTTATCAGCGTAAAACTTGCAGTGCTCGTTTTTTTTTTTTTTGTTGTACTTTAATGTCTTACACCGTAGAACTGCCTGTACCATAACTCAAACACAGCAATTTCATAGAAGCACCACCATCAAGTTTTTTTTTAATGTCAACTTTATCTTTAATAGACAACAATATCTTTTTCCGTTTTTCACTAGAACCAGAACTGACATTTGTCCTTTTAGTAGCCATCATTCAACACAAAAGCAACTCAAAATTACACACATGTGTGAGCAAGCTACGCAGTTACTTCATCACCCAATATCCAACAGACTGCTTCATTGTGCAAGAGATATGCAGGTCTTAGCGTGCGGGGATTTACCTAATCGTCTAGGGAAGGCTGACTGGAAGGGTGATTATATAACTGCACTGCCCTTATAGATTAGAGCAGGTTTGTCACAGCACACCGGCGCTCTACTGCTCAGCCTCTTGCCTGCCTGCATCACGCCGACCTCCGTGGCACAGTGGGTTGGTGCGCTGGTTTTCTGTAAAGGGTTCTGGGTTCGAGTCCCGGACAAGGTATAGTTTTTTTTAATAAGCAATTCCAACAAAAACGTTATACATGCATTCATGTATTCGTCTCAACCTCGGCTGCTAACAGACAAAAAATAAATAAAAATTTTAAAAAAAGAAAAGGTAATTAGATTTTAAAATTTTAAAAATGTCCGGCAGATGTGTGCCGGATAAGTGGTGTAGGAGTGTCCTTGTAACACACAGTATATCTCATAGAGACATATTATTACCACCACTCTAATCCATATTGTTTCACTAGCCTTATCCTTTGGGCTTTTTTTTTTTTTTTTTTCTGTATGCTTGAGGTTCAAATCTTACAGAACAAGAGTACAAATAGTAACATACTTAGGTAAATCAAAATCCTTAAGAATAGTAGTATGTATTGTTGGTTTCAAATTTTAGTGAGTGATTAATGCATCAAAAATTTCGGAAACAGACTTAATTTTATAATTAAAGGGAATTGGAAATTCTTATTGGTTTTATTAAGTTTATCATTTATAAACTAAAATTAAATTAATATTTTTAAATGTTTTCTTCATTACTTTTCAGGAGCTGACAAAGCGACAACAGCAGCTCGAGCAAGCACATGCCATGCTATTACGTCATCATGAAAAGACTCAAGAACTGGAGTACAGGCAGCAACGTGCGGTGCACCAGCTACGTGAAGACCAAGTTCACAGGCAACATGCTACAGAATTACGAAATCAAGAGGAGTACATGGAACGTTCTGAAAGGGAGTTACGAAAAAAGCACGCCTTAGAATTGAAACAGCAGCCTAAAAGCTTAAAGGTATTTATATTTCTTCTTGCGTTAATTAAACAATCACTAATTATTTTTTATCTATGTAACTTGGTGGTTAGAATTTTTTCTAATTCAAATATTATAAGTTTGCTAATATTGTACAGGTAGGTGTCGAGTTGCGTAAGGTGTAACTTACGTAAATTCACAGTTATGTAATTTTTAGATTGAGATGCGCTGATGTGATGAAGCGCGGGATGAGGTGACTAAAAATAACAGCTCACGTGGCACATTTGAGATGCTTGCCGTCACTCTCCCTCTTGTCTCCATGTTTCTTTATCACAGCAGTATTGCTTATCTCACACGAAGCGGAAGTGCTTATAGGATTCATGACCATTGTTTTTTCACCGGTAAAATGTTACAGAAGTGTAAGTATGAATGCTCAGACCAAACTGAAAAGCTTGGGATAAAGAGAGAGAAAGTGGTGATAGCTAATGTTTTTAGAACACAAAATCATTTGTATAGTATTTAATTATAAGTAAATTAACAAAAATTTAATTAGTTACATAATTAGCTAAAACCATAGCATTTGCTGTCCAGCCAACATGGTGAAAACCATTTTAAATAAAACTGCCAAACGTATTTTTGATAGTTGTCCTGGTTTAGGCTTAAAAATAATTATCTCCAAAACAGTAAAAACATGGGAGCATGGCATTAAAGCTAGCACTGGGTAGTTTAAACTAGTCAAGAAGCATGCTAAACTTCAGACACAGCATCAAGATCACAGGCTAGGACGCTTGTGTTGATACGGGTGCGGCAATCAAAATTACTAATCCTTAGTAGAAATGTTCTATGCCTCAGCAAATATTTAACGCCACTGAAACTGCTCCATTTTGGAAGCAGAAGCCAGAATGGACATTAATTTCAAATAAAAAATTTTTGTCTAGATTCACAGTTGCTAAAAATTGTGTTACTTTTACGGTTTGGTCTAATGTGTCCTAAGTCTCCAAACACAAACCACTTGCAGTTTATTATTCCTAGAACCCCAAGAAAATTGACCAGAGTAAGCTGCATGTAATCTGGAAAACTAGCACGAAAGTCTGGGTTATATGTGGACTGTTTGGAGATTGGTTTAATAATTTTGTTCCCGAGATGAATGGATATTGTGCAGCTTCTCTTGGATGCCTTTTGGCGCTGTGAGATTACTTCCATGGGTATGTCACTAACACTTATTACTGCCTGTCGGCGTTTACCTGCGGCCTTCAATTAACGCAATCTCCTCTGATGATATATTAATTACCAAACACTCGGTATCTGACATGAGTACTTTTACTTCAGAAATGAAACTAAGAAGTGCACTTGAACTGTATATATTGTAACTCCATTGGTACACTTTTTACAATCACTGTTTTACACTGGTCTTAATACAATCCTGCTTTTACACACAGTGGTCACAACTATACTAAACCGCGTGGTCACTTGTAACGGAGCCCCAGAACTTCTCTTAGACTGACTAAACTTCCGCATCCGGCGGTCATAAATATATGCCTCGTGGCGACTAGTCAGAATCGCGGTAGGGTGCTTTCCCTTATACTTCCCGCGCGGCTAGGGCGCGTCTCCTTAACGAACTGAGCTTTCAGCACAAGAGTAGGGTAGGACCAGGCTTAGGCTCCCTTCTCAGGAAGCAACCTGTATATAGGATGGGTAGGTGAGATTTGGCTCCTTTCTCAGGAAGCTACCCACAGAAGGTAGTGAGCAGGTAGGAGGGCGGGCTTAGGCTCCCTTCTCAGGAAGCAACCCTGGGGTTAAAGTGGACGTCGGGCTTATTCTTCATTTTCAGGAAGAAACCCGTTCGAGGTTGGGGGAGGTGTCTAGGGTTGCTTGGGGAGGAGGCCCGAGCCCTAGACTGGTGATCTGGCTAGGTGAATGCCCGCCTTATATACCCCTGAGGAGGGCTTAAAGTACCGTTACTGGGTGGTGAAAATGGCCACCGCTGGAGAGGAGGCCGTCTGCTGGCAGCAGGCGGGTCACTCCAACAGCCATAAATCTCCCACACTCGGCCAAAAAATATGTAACACTACTCAACTATCCTGCTGGGCCATGAAAATGTCTGTGTTGCCAAAAAGATAATAAATAGTGCACTAAATAAATAACACAAAATTAATATTATTATGTTTACAATAATTATATACACATTTTCTCTCTTAAAATTTCATAATTCTCTGCCTGGAGTTGTTTATGTAGCGTCAATCTGTTTGTTTACATTTGTTATGGCGGGTGTGAATCTATACATACAAAAACGGTAAACATAAGCATCTTTAATTCTTTAGTTTTATGTTTTATGGCAACATGGCTCACAATACTGGATTTAAGTGACCCCTTGGGCAAAAACAAAGTAGGCATAACTCTTGCATATTAATAAAATACGGAGCCGAGCGTAAAATATGTACTAAGCATTTTGCGGGGTGCGTCAACCTTAATGCATGTTGTTTACCTGTGATTATATTGCACAAGCATTACAATATTTATAGTTATAAAACCACACCCTCTTTCCAAAATAGCATCTTGATTAAGCACACTTGTCCAGGCACTGTTGTTTACTTTACACTCGCTCAGCAGATTTGTCTAACGGGGAGCTTTGATTTCCTCCACAAAAGCTATGAATCAGGAGACTTGAGACGTAAATGCACATGACTGCTCCCTTGCCAGGCATCCACAGGCAGCATCTGTGCGGTGTATAGTGAATGTGAGCATGTGTTAGGTCTGTGGCGTATAGACGAGTGCAGCATTGCCAAGTCTCTCGCATGGTCGACTCAGCCCGTGCACAGATAGTCACCCTGTTGTCACGTGCACCCTGTGTTTCCCAGAACTAACCGAACATAACCAAAAAAGTTTAAGGATGTGAAAATTTTACCCCCTATATTATTTAGTGGATGATCAATTCCCTAAAAATATAAAACAACCTGAATGGAATGCAACACCTTTAATGACTGTTGTCACAATGCAGCTACTAGGACTGCCTTTATCAATTAAAGTGTAATATGTTTTGTAGTTATATGACAAAGTTGTGTTCTAAGAGTTATATCTACTCCCATGCCATTTTGGAAAAATATAGTCATTTCTCATACAGCTTTTCCCATTAACCATGCAGACCACAGAATCTAGTTTTTTGTGCGACGACATGAAACATGCAACTTTCCACCTATAGTTTCAATATTCTAAATATCTTGATCTGAAAACTTTTTAAAAAATTAGTAAATGTAAGAAATATTGTACTTGATTTATGAGTTACTTATCAGTATTTTTGGAAAACTATAATTATATGTGTAAAGTTCGCATCAGTGCGAATAAAATGGTATAATAATTATATATGGTCACAGGGATAGTTATGTATAAATTCTTGAGTGAAAATTTACATTTTTCACGCCATTGGGGTCTGCTTGTGCAGGGAAGTGATATCTGGCCGGCTTGATAGTGCTGAAGGATGAGGCATGTGGCTGTCATTGATATCCCTGCCTTCTCTGCTAGGGCTGAGTGAATAAGATATAACTATTTCCATAATTAGCCTATGTACTTACATCCATCCATAATTTAAAGTAGCGAATATATTTGTGTTGAGAGTAGTGCAATTGCACTGGCTCTTACTGAGCTTATTCTCCTGCCAAAGAACACTTGCTGTTATTAGGTAGCCATTCATCGTAAATACTGAATAGTAAGGACAAAACTCTTTTAGACGCCAAAGGAATTAGTTAATTATTAAGTATAGCAGTTTTAGGAAGCTTCACATTATATTAATAATTCACATTGTGGTTCGTTGAGCATAAATAGGAGGATGACTATGTAACAGAAAAGTTAGATAACTAAGGGGAAATGGGACAACTGAATCTAAGTGCTCACCTAATTGAATATTGTATAAGCATGCTGCATTAGGTACAGACGTTTTTTAGTATCTAGCGATTGGACTGCAGTGTAGAAACACTATCATTATGGCAAATATAACATTTTTTCAGGGGTTCGAGTAAAGATATTTATGTTTAAATCAGAGAAAATGTCTAGGAAGTTAAAATTGTTGCAGGTATACTATTTCTTCAATGTAAATTATCTTTACAGTGAAGATACTTAAGTTTATATCAGAGTTAAAGTTGCAACATTCATTTGCTGTCACTAAAAACATTTTTGTGAAGGTTTTCTTTCAAATAAAGGGAACTATGTTTGATATATGAAAAAAATATAAGTTTGATAAAAAGAAGTCTTTGTGCATGCATGTTTCAAGTTCAATTTATTTAAATTTATTTTTATTGTGCTTTTTATTCTAGCTAGTAGAAAATGAAAATCTGTTCCTTTTTTCTTAACCTCTTGGTAGGTTTAACTTCCAAAACCCGGAAAAGACATTGTAGGAATTTACTTACGCAACGTCCTGAAGGGAAAAAAAAATCCAAAAAAAAAAAATTGTTTAAAATCATTGAATCTTTAAAAATCACAAAAAGTCTTTGGGTACATAGGATGTCATATTTTCCACAGTCTGATAACTCCTATTTTAGTGCAACAGTAATAAAGGCTATAATTATTAATAGTCTAAGCTTAAGAATACTACATGTATGTAGTATTTAGGCTATATATTGTTAATAATTGTAGTCTTTATAAAAAGATGTTGACAGTATCACGTTACCTGCTTTGCCCCATTTGACCTTCAAATATTGCCAATTGGTTCAAACATTTACTAGCTGTTGAATTTGCAGTTTAAGCAGTGTTAAAATGCTACAAAAAAGTTTCGGAAATACAGAGGCAAGTTACAGGGGCTGAGGTAAAGGCCTGTTCACGGACTCGTGTTCAGCAAATGTTATATCGTTTCCGTCTTTATAATTAGGGTGTGTGCCAAACAGCGTGCTTTGGGATACTTTGTTTGGGTGCTACCAGACATGTTATAGACAATTTATATCCTCCTGAGCTGAACAGAGAGACTGACCCTACAACAGATTTTCAGTGTTGGGAGGCATGGACAGTGAAAACGGCTACAGTACTTGCACAGCATGTGTTTGTCAAACTTATGATGTCACCATACATGCACAAGCATTCCAATATGCACCAGTAAAGGGCAGTATATCACCCAGCTATTTTCCCACAAATTTCCTGTTACCATGTTTTCTGTCTCACTTCTTTTTAGTGTTTAAACACTAATAGAACTTGCAGCATGTGAACAAAGTGAAGGGGTAAACTACAGGATTACATAATCCAGTGAACGTCTTATCTTTGTACCTTTGTAAGGTTCACTGTATGAAGTCACAGCAATGCAGTGTTGTGAAACGGTGTAGCAATGGTACATGAATGTAGCCAATTTTTCCAGAAAAATGCCTGTTTCACAAAAACCCCACCGAATTAAGTCTTCTCGTCTAAAGGTTTTTTCAGACTATTACAAGTTGTGGTTTCTCACCAAGTTTGTATGGATTTCTTTTTAATTTGAAGTTTACTTCAAGTCAAGAAATTTTATGAGAAAATGTGGTTGATTTATATGGACAAATTGAAAGAAAAATTTTTTTACTACAAAATTCGTAGAAAAAATTAAATGCTAGCATATCAAATATAAAATTAAATACATCTCGAATATTTTTTTTTACTTTTTTTCCAGGATTTGTTCCAGAAAGCTGTCTAAAAATTTAGTATTAAAACTGTGTACCTTCAACCAAAAGTGTGAATATGAAAATTTACTAGCATCATCGAACAAAAAGACTAATTTAGTTATTTCTTGTTTTTACTAATCCGTAACTTTCTACTTTATTATTATTTGGCCTATCAATGAAACTGTGTAGTGGTTACAACCGTATCCTGCCGTTTTGGGGGTTTCATTTGTCTATATAGTTTTTACACACTCTTTTAGCACTGTTTTGAAACTAGATATACTCAGTAAGTTGAATTGGCCCACAATTGTTACTATTGCTACCCAATCCCTTTCTGCTTTGATGCATGCTTCTTTAAGACCCTGAGATGCATTAGGTCTCACCCTGCTATAGGACCCACATATTGAACTTGGGTGAATGATGGGAATATGGAGCTGCACCGGTAATGAAGGGCATGTGAAAATGAACATTCTCGAGTAATCGTACCGACCTATGACATCATCACAACACTATTTCAGCTTTCGAACATACTGGCTATATTGATGGCAATTGAACCTGATAACTGGTTTTATGTGCTGCATGTGTGCAGTGTGAAAATGGTGTTTATGTTCTCACATTTGTTTTATACGTCCGGTGTGTGATCTAACTGACTCATGTTAGAATGTGTTATGTATTTTGCATTATTATTGTTGCTGTCCTATTTCACTCTTCAATTCAACCTCCTCTGGCCAATTCTGCTTATCTTTCCCTCCTGTCAATAAATATAGAGTCCAGCATCCAGTATTCTTGTCGTCTGTCTCTCTCTCATTCCATTTATTGCCATCTGGCAAGAACTTGAAACAGATTCTTTCTTTGTTCATCTTGAGGTTGTAAAACTATTTCTACAGAAATAAATACCAATAAAAATATCCAGTTGCCGTCTCAGACAGATTTTGATCCCGGAGTAAATAAACGCAATGCTTAGTAGTCAAGAGAAACATTTTGTGTGACATGTGGTAGAATAATACAAATTATCTTTGAATAGATGTGCATTTGTTTCTTCAGAAATTATATTTTGTGTAACAAAGAATGCAAGAGTGCTTTGGCAGGGAGTCCACTAGTCATGAAAGTTATTAATATAAAAAAACACAATTCATGTAATGGTATATAATGTCCTTAAAAAGTCACTAATTCACTTAACATATATGAACATGGAGAAAAAAATCTTTTTCCAAATGTGCCACTTACATTTTCTATTTGGCACCATATGTTTTGCTTATAAGCTTCAAAAGTACGTCTTAATTAAACTGCTTTAATTTTCAAGAAATCACGTAATTTATTTTATATTTTATATATAATTTTAAAAAAGCTAACACAAAATAACTATGTTTCAAAAACAAAAAAAAAGTTCACATTTGCACTTGGGTCAAGTGTTTAATCCAGTAGACATCCTGTTTTGTCAAATTTTATTCTTGTTTGTACTTTCTGAAATTCTCTGCTGTAGTTTTATGTGCTTTGTATGTAAATAAACACAACCTTTAAAGAGCTTTAACCTCTGCTTAAACAGATGTACATTGCCACCTATTGGTCGTAAAATTGCTTTATTGTACTTAAGTATGCTAGTAATGTGAAGACATCTTATGTAATAGTTACAAAAATTTTTAACTACAGATTACAACAGCTGACATGCAAGTTATTAATAAACTGCAGAGAATCTAGAAAATCGCAAGAAATGTTGACTGTTTGCTAGACTTCAGTGTGCTCTAATGAGAACTATACATATTTCCACATAACATGTGTGATTTGTCATAAAATTATACTTACGTATCAGAAATTTTGACGTCTGATTATAAAATGTGCATCAAGTTTCATGGAATTCTGAAAAATATATTCTAAGACATTTAGAACTATGTTAAAAATATGAAAATTAATGCCATTTGGAAAATATGAACTCAGGATGAATGAAATACATATAAGTTTAGTTGGCTTTTTATGTAGTATATGTATACCAAGTTTGGTGAAATTCCAAAATATGGTTTCTGAGATATATAGCTTGATCAAAAAATGTTAAAATGGCCACCATTTTTAAAATATGGAAGGGTGTAAACGTATCATATAACAATTAGTCATCTTACCAAGTACTATATGTGTACAATGTTTTATTAAATTCGGTCCACTGATTTAGAAGTTTTTTGGGGTAGGGGACACATACATGGTTAAGTGCAAGAGAAGACTATTTTCCTTAACTTGGCCATTTAAATAACGGCATTAAATAAATAATAAATAAAATAATACACACACAGCCAGAAATATGATCTCATAAGCCTGCTTCTTCCTTCAGGAAGTAGGCTAAAAATTTCGAGTACATCATAAAACAAAAAATAATTCAAGTAACCTTTAAAAATCCTTTAAAAATTATTTAGAATTGTTTATTATTAATTTTTAATCCCTAAAAGAATTTAAAAATCACAAAATATCTTTGAAAACTTTCAAGAAAATATTTGAAAATTTCAACAATATCTCGGAAAACATCAAGAAAATAAAAAAAAAAAGTATTTCAGTGTTGGAAAATCTCTGAGAATCTAAAAAACTCTAAGCTAAAATTAATTGTAAAATCACAAAAAATCCAAAAATTACAACAATCCCAAAAAAATTACCAAACAATTTTAAATAACAAAAATCTATGAAAATTCCGAAAAACTATGAAAATCCTTTTAAAAACTTCAAAAAATTGCAAGAAAATCCCAAAAAAAATCTCTGAAGATCTAAAAATGTTCGTATACCAGATACAAATTTTTGTAAATCAAATAACAATCTCTGAATATCTGAAAAATCTTTCAATTTCCCAAAAAACATTTCAAATATCGAAAAATCTTCAAATTATTAAAAATCTGGAAAAATCTTAGTAAATCAAATATAAATCTTTGTAAATCAAGTAAAATTGTTTGTAAATAAATACATTTGCAGTCAATCAAATAAGATATTTGGCAATCCCGAAAAAATATTTGAAAATCCATACAAATCTTTCAAAATCACCAAAAGTCTTTCCAGATATTAAATTGGTGTACACATTTTAACACAGTTGTAGTGCCCTCTGCAAGAACCTTATTTGTTGTATTTGTTGTGGTTCTTTCCTGTAATAGCATTACAATAATCTTCTTCATTGATTTGACCAACGTGCATTTAAGTTTTTTTTTTTTTGAAAGTGTTATTTTTAATTTTTATTCTCATTAATTTACAAGATGTTTTATTCTTGCTTGCCTCTACTTGTCACACTTAAACCTCTGGATATGTATTGGTTTTTCTTACTAAGACCTCATTATTTCTCTAGCATTCTGATATCTACCATTTCACACACGTAGTAATGTACATATGGTTGATGATGAAAAAGATTTCCACAACTACTTTACAAATTTTAATTATAGTTCACTGAAACATCTGTGTAGTGAACATCTTTTTTCAAAAGTCTCTGTAAAACAAAGAATGTTTTCGGTTCAGTCAAAACTGTATTAGATCCAATGTAGTTTCCACGCCTCATAACAAACTTAGTTAAGTCTTTTTGAGACACTACTCCTTTATAGCAAAGGTGTTTAAATGTCTTAGTATATTAAATTTTTAAGGTTTGTCTTGATTTACAGGTTTGTATTTAAAGCTTGTACTTAATGCATTCCTAAACTCAAAACAGAAAGGAAAAATATAAGATTCTGCATAAGTCGTCTAGAAAGTACACATGAGTGATAATCAAAAGTGGTATTGTACATTAAACAACTTTTACAGAGTGTAACAGTTGTTTGAAACCAAACTAGTAGAATATTTTTTTTTATGTGTCAATATTTTGTTATTTATAACATAGAAGCAGCTAGTACTGAGAAAAATTAGACAGGGTCATTACCGTTTTATAATAACCATTTCAATACAAATTCACTAATATTTAGTCTCTTCAGTTTTGTTATAAAATTTTACTGTTTTATTTTTTTTTTTTTTTTTTTTTTTTTTTTTTTTTTTTTTTTTTTTTTTTTTTTTTTTTTTTTTTTTTTTTTTTTTTTTTTTTTTTTTTTTTTTTTTTTTTTTTTTTTTTTTTTTTTTTTTTTTTGTAACTACACCTTGCCTGTATTTATAATTTTATTTTTGAGAGTCAATATAAATGTAAAACCTCTCTTTTATCTTTTATGGCCTGAAAACTTGACCGATTTTGTCTTTCTCCGCGTTTAAGTAGCTAGTTTTGTTGAGAATTTTGAATAAAATTTTATACATTGCCTGTTTTGTCTAAGTTGTGTAGATCCATGATGATTAGATAATGTTTAAAAATTCCTCTAATGTCCTTGTATGAGACACCTGCAAATGTAGAAACTTTTCTCTTTGAGTTATAAATACCTCTTCTATTTTCTGACAATTTTTGTTAACTCAACCCTTAAGATTCCTGCTGCAATGTGATGCGAAGCATCAGTATCTTCTAGCACTACGATGCGGCTCAACCTCGAAAGCCAAGATATTATTATTTGTACTATTTTGTTCTTAGTTTTTCGTAGTACCTACATAATAAACTTGTTTGCTTTGCATTAGTTGTTCTGCAACTATACCACTTTTTACTCTTTTTACCACTATTTACTAATTATAGTCAAGCTAGTATGATTTTGATTGGACCCATGGGTTGCTCTCTAAAATCCTATTGGATGTTGCGTATACTGAATTAAATTTATATGTAATTGCAATATTTTTATTATGTTGTGCATGCAAAGTATATCTGATTTTTGTAAGGATCATGGTCACTATTTTATACCTTTTTAGAACAGTCCAGTAACTATCGCTGTTTATATTCATTTGTGTCCCCTACTTACATTTTGCATCCTCAAACTGTTCTCTTGGCAAATTTTTATTTGCTTTAGCATGCATTAACAATAACTCATGCACACACGTTAGTTCAGCATGTAGGATCACTTGCTGTTTCTCAGGTTGATTCCTTTAGGAGTTGCTTGTGAGGGAAACTATTACTATGTAAGATTTCGTCTTGACTGTTATTTCCTTTCTTTGACTCATAATAGGTAAAATACTGAGTGACAAAAATGCTGGATTGTAAGGCCTGAAAGTCATTAGAATCTAATAGTTTTAAAAGGGGTGCGTGTCACGTCTTATTAAAGTAGTTCCGCAGCAAACATTTTATTTGTCAACATATTTTAAATTCCGTAGTGTGTATTGTAAATATTAAGAAATTATCATGTTTTAGTTCCAAATTAATTCCGTAGTGTGTATTGTAAATATTAAGAAATTATCATGTTTTAGTTCCAAATTATTGTTTTTTAAATAAGTTTCATAAAACATACATGATAACTATTAGAAAGAAAATATTAAAATTAATGTGGTTCATTCTTATGGTAACTAAGACAGCAGTAATGTTGTGAGGTATGTGGAACCATTTCAAGTGTATTTTCCATGAAGATTGTAAAATAACTATAAAACAATTTTGTCAAAAAATTATAAAATTATGTTACAAAGTATCATTTCACTCTACGACCCTGCAGGTAAGTAAAATCAGTAATATAAGTGCATTTGGTCATTAAGTGAAGCTTTTCATTCTCTCTTTCATGGATTACAGTATGACCTAAAACACGTGTGCTACAGAGAACATTTTGAAAGTGGGTATGAACTACTAAAATCCTCACAATTGCCTCATGAATGCAGTAGCAGGTACTAATTTTGTTGTCAGGACACATTACTTTAAGCAAGTAACCAGAGTGGTCACACTACCAAAAACCATGTGTGATTTAAAAAATTTCTTTGATTTTTAAAGCCCCACTTTTCTAAAGACAGTGATAGGATCTCAATTCCTAGCAGCATTACCACCAATAGCAGAACTGTGGTCACTCAGGCAGAAATGTTTGAGAGCACTTTCTTGTTACCAGTTCACAATTGGAGAATCTAAGCTGTGCACCTCACTATTCAGAGTCAGTCAATAGGGAAATGGCTTCCTACCTAACCTGGGTGTAGTCCTGTATCTTCGTTATATGTCACCTATTGTCAAGTGAGTTTTAATGAAATCTCACTGCATTCGCAGTCTCATTTCTGGCTGGGTGCAACGGAAATGTTTGTAACAACATAAATTTAGTATTTTATACAGGCAATACTTTAGCAGTACCGTCCATGTTAAGAAATATTTTGTAAAGCTATGTTTATTCAGCACCTTGGCACTTATATTTATTACACTTCTAAGGTTTCTCCCTCCCCTCACCACCTAATGTTATGCCAGTCTTAACACTATCCTTGGACATAAGAGTGTAGATAGTATAATTTTTTTATCTTCATTAAATAAGTTAAACACTGTCAGCTTGTGCAGTATAATTTCCTTGTAAAGTTTTCAGATTGAAGTCACAGTTAACATCATAATATTCAGTGTAAATGAAATCAAATTTATCATGTGTGTTAAATGTTTGGTAGTTTTTAAGTTACTGCTTTTAACAATTTGTACGGATTTTTTTTTTTTTTTTTTAAAGCAGGATGAGAAATTATTGTGACACTTTTATAACTTATATTTTTCAGAACTAAAAAAATCAGGACTTGTGGTTAATGCACATGCAATCCTAATTCCTGTTCTTTGATTGTGCATTCTTCTGTGTTGAAAGTATGTACTCTCTAGACAAACTTTTGAAATTTAAAGATGAACTAGTACACAAATGTTCTCTTGTTAGTGTTTAAATGTGTAGGAAACTGGCATTTAATTCAAATGTAGATTTTTTTTTTTTTAAATTTACATGTTTATGCTCTATTATAATGCTTAAATGTATATTAATGTTTTAAATAATAGAATGGACTTGTTTGCAGGAAACTAATTTTGTCTGCAAATTAATTACTGGCAACCAGAAATGTTGGCAGGAAACATTTTAAGAGGTTTTATTGTTGTGTAAACTGTAAACCTTTCATTTGATGGTGTTGAAGCAATTAGGTACAAGGTAAAATCCCTTTTTCATGAACCTACTGAGTAGTTTTTATAATACACACACCAGTTTATAACAAAATAATTTTGTTTATACTTGGAGGAATTTTTGTTCATGCTTGTAAATGTATGGCCTTAAACATATGGCCTGCACCAATAGCCACGATGACTGCCTGTGGGCAGTCCTTCCACTTTGACGGACAGCCATAGTTCTGATCCATTTGCTGCATCCTATTTCTGCCCTGTGTTCTTTGGTCTCATTGGTTTCCTGATATTCTTGCGATTCTTCAAGTTCATAATGTGCAAGTGTGCCATTTTTCAGCCAAAGAGTGTTGAATTGGGGAAGCTGTTTCTCGGCAAGACTGGATAGCATTCTGTTGCTTTTCGTTACCCATTTCCTATCTAGTTGTAGGCATCCTGCATGATATGATTATCTAAGGGCCTGGTTTGGAATATTCTGTCTTCGTTTTAGGTTTGTGTGTCACTCATTGTCTGGTAATCGTAAAGTTGCCAAGCTGCAATAAGCAATTTGACTGGACTTATTACTATAGTAATGTTTAGGAAAATGTGTCTAAATATGTCCTGAACTTGGATTAGTTTGATGATGGGGAGTTGCATTGTCTCAGCAAGGTCTGGCAGGGGAAACATTTGAAAATGGTATTTTCTTTGAGATAAATAGTTCCGTAGCCTCTGCAGTGTGTTGCATCATTCTATAAAACTGTAGTGTGTAGCACTTGCTTGCCTAGTCAGCATTGTCATTAGTAACAAAACCACTAGCTCCAAGACAGGAAAGAGAGAGGAAATCATTATTGCCTGTGTTAAGGAACCAACCCAGCATTCAAGTGGACTGATTTTAGAAAACAATGGAAAATTTTACTTGGAAGCGTGGGTCAGAAATCGAACCTAGGTCCTAAGTGAGAGTGAATGAATTAACACTTTTACACCTTGCTTATTTTAAAAATGTTTGCAATAAGGTAAATAATAGTTTAACCCATGCTCTCTTTTAAGCAAACATGCAACTGTTCTGTTGAAGTTATGTGACATTTTATAAACCGAAACAGTACTTATTTTCTGGATGTTACAGATTCCAGAATACTGTGTTATTGCAGGTCCAGACTACTTTGAAATTATTATATTTAATAATGTAAATAAAGAGGGCTATTAATAAGGCACAGTAAGCTGTTATGTGAACCTATAATGTGTATTTGGGTAAACATCTCTGTAAATATGCTACACCACTTAAGGAAAGTATCAACTTATAAAATTGTTTACAGTAAACCACCAACCCTCTTGTATTATCTCACATGGTGGCATTCAGGCAGGGTTATTTTTAAAAAAGTTCTGTCATTCTTTTGTAACTAATACAAAATTTGAGACACTCACTTTTTTGTGCAATGAACTGCTTAGATTCAGTATTTGCAGGCTGGCCAGAATTTTTATTGCCATGCTTTCAGTTCACAATTCATAAAGATCCACATTATAAGTTCAGCATATGGTGTAAATTTAAAGTTAACACAATATGTCATCATTATATGTGTCCATTTGTTAATTAAGAACTTAGTGTAGACTTAGTAGCTCATATTGTTATAGTTACTTTACTAAACTTAACTAATAGAAGGTTTTATAAATCATGTATGAGTTGTTATATTATGTAAGGTATTAAAAATAATTTAATGTTTTTCAGCAAAAGGAAATGCAAATACGGAAGCAATTTCGAGAGACGTGTAAAATCCAGACTCGTCAGTACAAAGCTTTAAAAGCCCAAATTTTGCAATCCACACCTAAAGAAGAACAAAAAACAGTTATAAAGAAACTGAAAGAAGAGCAAAGGAGAAAGCTGGCATTACTTGGAGACCAGTACGAGCAGAGCATTGCAGAAATGCTGCAGAAACAATCAGTAAGTTGTTATAAGTAAATATTTTGTTCCGTAGCAAAAAATAAGAAAAAAAAAAAACAATAGTTTTTTATAGTGTGTTAGCGTAGATATTTTTACTCCCTTTTTATCCCTTATGACAAACAATACTGGATGGTGTAGAAAGAACTCTGATACAGGAAGTTAATGAAACAAAGCAAGATACAAGGAAAAACTTTGATTGTCGTGGACGTACTCAATTGCAGTGCGCGTCATCCTAGTAAATCACGAGTAAGTCGAGAAAATCAATAGAAGGAACACAAGCTGAGTTTTGCTATAGTCACCACAAACAAAAATTTGTTTTCTTTATGCTTGTTTTGAGTACAGCCAAACCTAACTCATTGTTAAAGTTCGCAGGCTTTTGCGACCATTGTGTATATGTTCTAGGCTTCTGGGTTGTAGCCACATTGTCACATTTCTTCTCAACATTTTGGAAGACATTGTAGCCTCCATCTTCATAGTGAAGTCGTAGCAGCATCTTTTAACCTGAAGCTTCTGCGAGATCCTCCTGTCTTTATGTACTTTAGGTTGTGTCTGAATGTTCCTTGATTGACCCTCACTGTTGATCAATCCTTGACTTCTTTTGCTCTTGGCTGTGGAGTTTGGCAAATTCCCTGGCCAATTGTGAACAATCTAGTTTCTCTCTCTCTTAATAGATCTAAAATCACAAAACTTGGCTGGATCAATGGACAGAACTTTGCTCGTCCAAGATTTGCCAAACATCTCAGCCAACCAGGAGGAAAGTAATCATGGATTGGCTGAATACCACAGCTAATCAGAGCAAAGAAAGCTAAGGATTGGCCGACATCCCTGACCAATCAAAGATAATCCAGGCGCAGCCTACAGTATACAAAGGAACAAGGACCTCACAGAGGCTAAGACGGGTAACAGATACTGCTGCTACAATTTCACCCTAAATGTGAGAGGCTGAAATGTCAAGAAGAAATGCTATGACAACACTGCAACAACACAAGCTTGGAACGTACCTATTAGCATATTATTTGTTTTTCATATAGCATTCATAGTTTTCTGGGATGACACAGCACTGAAATGGTGTATGTTAACAATGTTCTGCTTAATCATGTACTCCGATTTCAAGAGAAAAGACAAGACAAAACTTATCGACAAGTAGATTACTTGATTTTACTTTTAAACACTTTTACAATCTTTTGCTTAGCTGTTGATGAACGTATAAAGCTGATATTTTTTTGTTTTCTATTGCCATGTGGTGAAATTTGAAACAGTGGAGGGAGGGGTTTAACGTGATACGCTGTGGTCATGCAATTTGAAGTTGACAACATTGCTTTGTTAGTTGAATATAATGCTTTTGCTGTCAAACTTATTTGAAATTGTGCTTCACTTATTACAACAAAGGGGTACTTGAGAATGCACATTATGCTCAGTCATTGTGTTGCTGTTCTTAGTCTTAACTTTGTACAGGTTCTGCATTGAAAAATAAAGCCCTTGAATGATATCTGACTGCATTTTAACAGGTAAACTCTGCCACTGATAGAGATTCCTTTTAGTATTCTCCACTCCTTTCTGTGCTAAATTTATCAAGTAGAAGTCTTTTAGAATTCTGCAGAGATCTCAAATAAGCTTATGTAAAACTACATTATATTTTATGTTTTTTTCTTGCATCTCACATGGTTGTATTTATATTAGATTCCTGTATCACACAGCCCGTAATTGTTTAGAATTTTATTTATATGATTGTGTCTAATATTAAATCCTTTTGCCTCGATGCCTACAATGTCAACATATTTTTACATTGTCTACAGAACATTGAACAGTGCTGTACTTAAAAGTCAATGTGATTAGTAAGGCTTTGGGGGTGTAGTGGTCAGACGACTTGCTTCTCACCACAGCGATCCAGGTTGGATTTCTGGCTGAGCCAATCTTTTGTTTGAAACATGGTGGCCGTTGGCAAGGAGATTTGTTCTTGATACTTCAGTTTTCTCTGCCTTTCACATTCTGTCGCTTCTTCATTGTAGGTCTCATTTTTAATATCATCCCTCAAGGAAAAGTGGATGCCCGCAGACTTCCAATTTACAAGTCTGCGTCTTAGGGGAGTTATGTCCTATCCTGTTGTTCACACACTACACAACATGTCTTCGTTGTCAATAGTGATACTGATCCAGGGCTTAATAAGTGGTGATCTGTAAATATATTTTGAAGCATGTTTGCTGCATCTGATACTATTAAATTTCACCTCATCCTGACCGTTCCATTTTCCTATACTTTATGTTAATCCTTCACGCCCTAGTTAATACACCCACCAGTGAATCTTCCCTTTAACTATCTTTCCATTCTACAAACCTTGCACAAGGATATGTGTGTTGAAACGAGACACCTACAACTGTCTTGTAGAATTCTACCTGCAGCTTAGAGGAGAACAATTTAGGAGGAGTGATTCACCCCCTTTGCTCCCATGCAATGTCTCATTGGTCAGCTTATCGCAGTGGACCACCCTGAAGAAGGTATAAAAGAGTGAGTAAGAGCCACATAAATCAGTTGTTGGCTGTGAGGAATGAAACTCACACCTCCTCCCTCCAGGAGAATCCAGTAGTTAGTCGAGGGAAGCAACTCACCTTGCCCCCTCCTCCCACCTCCGGCAGAGAGACAGTTGTCAACTGTCGGTACAGTAATTTTAATAGCTACGTTACAGTTCTGCTTACCGGTAGATTTCTCTACCACATTGTTATACCAGTGCTCTGCCAAGAAGATCAGAAACTGCCGGACCCCTTCCTGAAGCACCCTTCATGTCCGTGAGCACCCTTCACGAACCAGCTACTCTGCCTCACAAGCGTACGAGCCAGTTTCTGAGGCGTCGAAACGCGCTCTGAATACTCCCTATGGGCACTAGTGCTCTACGGCATTTTCTGCAGACACGCCCTTCAGGCTTTATCAGCACAGGGTGGTTTATTTGGCATTTCACTATTCAACTAAGCATCTATGAACATGCCTTTTCTTTTCATTTCTCTCTCCTAATGTTGGCTTTATTTATCCCGCTCCTTTCTTAAGGCTCTTGTATCCCAATATTGCTTCATCTTGTCTCGGGAATTTGTTTCGGTCCACCTTAAATGCTTATATATCTTGGAGGAGAGAGGTATCTGGCTGTATACTTCCATGACCTTTCAACAGTCTCTGGAGGTGGCTCCTTTTACATGGCCAGCAAGAGGGTTAACAATCGACCAGATCATAAGATAGCAGCCCTTGGCACGCTGTGTTGAAATAATCTAAAAAAAAATTTATGGAACATGGACAGATCCTTTAACCAACATCTATACAAACAAGATGGGTAGAGCTAAACCCAAGAATCTCTAAAGAAACTGGGGATGAAGGTAAAAACATTAAGACAATTTAGGAAAGGTACAAGAAAAGCAAAAGACGACAGGATAGGGTATTGAGAATGGGCCCTATATAACAACACAAGAGAGAGGATGCCAAGTGCCAATCCCACAGACAAGACAGGAGAAGAACAGAAATAGAACAGTGGAAATGTAGTAGGAAGGTCTGGACCACAGGTTTTACTAGATTTGCCAGACCCTTATCATTAGGAAACGCTATTCATTGTGCCTGACGTAACTGAAATACCCCAACACCAATTTAACATTAATCCCAAAGAAAGAGAAAGAAAAATTAAATTCCTCCTTCAAAAACTATTTTTAAAAAAGGCTACATTGATTCTCTGTTTACACTAAAAATTAGACAAGTGCGTCAAAAACAAAACTTCTTTTTAGTAATGACTCAGTAATGTTAATATCTCTTGCAAATACAGAGATTTTTTATTACTCTATTATGTATAATAATAATCATCCACTTTAAAACAATTTTTTTAATTCAGGAAAATCACGCACCAGCTGACTAACAAACTCTTGTGCAACAAAACAGGCAGTGGCGCCTGTATCCACCATAGCTACTATCTGTCTATCTCGTATTTTCTTGGGTACCCAAAAGTTATTATATTTCAAACAACTAGCTTTCATAACCGACAACCTCTGTTGACAACTACCCTCTCCTTGTTCCACAGTACCTGACCCATCCTTAGGTTTTATACAATCCCTTGCAATGTGCCACACTGCATTGCACCTGAAGCATGTCCTTATATCTTTCTCTTTACATTGAAAAACTATATGACCTTTTTTCCTACACCTGAAACAAGTTAATGGCATTTGCTCCTGAGTAGCACTCTCTACTACTTTAGCTCGAGGACACTTTGAGGCAACATGCCCAGGAACCTAACATGAAAAGCAGACCAACTGCTTTTGACCAAGTTGCCCTATTCTCTTCTCGGATGGTCCCTGAAATGTAGCCCCTTTCCCTTGCTTTTCCTCCCTAGTACATTGTTGAGCAGTATAACACTGATTGTCTACCTTTATACCCCATGTCTTCAGCTCACTCAAAAGATTTTGGGGCGGATAGAAACACACATTGCTGCCTAACATCTGGATGCAAATTCTCCAATATTAATTCAATTATCTCACCATCCAATAATGAAACAGAAAATGTGCTACATGCAGCTGAGATTTCATGAATGTAGTCAAAAACTTTCTCAAATGGTTTTTGAAATCGGTAAACAACCTTTTTGTCAATATCCTGTACAACTAGTACCCTGCTCTACTGCTTGAAGAACAACATCTAATGCTTCATCAGAGCATAGAGGTATCAATCCCTGTAACATTTCTTGGTCATTGAATAACAGCTTGCTGCGTTTCACCTTATCTACAACTAGTACAAATTTAAACAGAGAATCCGCATCAAAAGACTTAAGTGGAGGAACTTTTTCAGTGCCGTTAGAATAAAATATTTTCGTTTCGAGGGTGCCACACCTCGCTCTGGCAAAGTTTCATCACCCCCCCCCCCCCAACTAATCCATCTTTATCCTTTTTAACCGCCACCACCATTTTCTTACGCAATTTCTCTATATTATCTTCCTCAGTATAGTCAACCCAGGCAGCCTGGAGATTTACTTTGAGTGAGGGAATATCAAGGCTATATATCAATGTGGTAGCCATGGCTCGGAACATTTAACCAAATATTGTAAGAATACACAGTGGTTATTATTCCCTTATTACCATTATGCATCGGAACCCACTAGTGGCCCCTACTAAACACAAACCCACTCGCTATCCCTACTCAGCTAAATGGAAATAGTTTGAAAAACTATGTTTACAGTAGACAACTCAGAAACAGCAGCGTCGTGCAGGCTTGTGGTGTCTCTTGCAGCCGATAGGCCTCCACAAAAGGCACCACAGTTGCTTTAAATTAGAAAACAGCAAATTCAGGAACGACTATAAACAATTTCCTTATATATATTTTACAACAGCAAGAATTATTCAAAATGAAACAGGAAAAAAAGGTAAACACTGCGCTGCGCATTTGATTCAATTAATTTTATATTACACACCTTAAATACAATGAATACATAGCTACTGGACTACAATAACCTACAGGTATACCTGCAATACAATATATATTCTAGCAAGACAGGTTGCATAATGAAAGCTAACACAGCTGTTACAAAGATGGCATGAGTCTTATTGTTCATCTTAATGAACATTCAACAAATTTTGAATAAATCATTAAGTATTACAAAGTGGATGAGTTACAATTGCTGCCTAAATCGTATTTTCCAAGAGCTTCACAAGGTCCTATTAGTTTGTGTGCAGCGTGTAAATCATACAAAATTTAAATTTTTGTTGCTTTTAACTAGAACTATATTACAAAGTTGAGAGAACACCAAAGTGGTGCCTTGCTTCACGTGACATGTTCTATTTTACCAGGCGAGGCCTAAGCGAAGATGATAAAATTAGCGGTAACACAACCAAAAAGAAAATTTGGTCACCAATTAAATTTTCCTCGTGTGATGCCAACACAGCATTCCTCATGCTGGAGCAAACTTGGGTGGGGGGGCGGGGTCCTTGGGTCCTTGCTCTAAAAAAAGAAAAAAAATTCTGTTCTACCTTAGTTCCAACCAGCAAACTTTGATGTAGCGAAAACCATTATTACGGCCAGAACTGGTCTTGCCGAACAATTCAGGCGACAGGCACCTAACATAGGTGCCCCATCAACTTGCAGCGAAACCAGACGCATGAAAATTGCGTAGATTTACTTCACAAAAGGACGTTACACAAAAACACATGTCACCACTTCAGCGCAACGTAACAGCAATAAGAAAAAATTAAAGGAACGACACTACTGTCCTCATTCGCTGAGGTCGTCCAGAAAAATCTATGCAGCTGCTTATTAACGACCAGCTCTGCAACAACGCCATTTTATCTGTCTATTGTCCCACACTGACAGACATTACATGACTAAAGTTACGCGTATTTATCACATCCAAACTGCCGCGAATTTTAGCAAAAGGACTGCCCACATCAGCATTCGCCGACAACCAGTTCTAAGCTGCATATTAAACGGCAGACAAACAACTTGATTGCGCGTTGACAAAACGGCCCAGTACCCACTCTAGATAACTGCTGTACCGGCACACGTCCTTTCCAGTCAACAAACAGCTCACGAATCGCCCCTCCTATTCCCCATCCTTGGCCTACTGATGTACATTCCCCCTCCTTTGCCTGAACACCTGTGCGTAACCACTCTCTCCCTTCGTCCCTCTCCAGTAGTTTGCGCCGGCACAAGGCTTATGCCAGCACACCAGATGTCCGAACCATGACTGCCTTACTATTACCTAACAACCTTTGATCTCAGTGCCCTAATGTAATGGCCAAACAAAAACTGCAACAGTAATAAACAGTAGCAAATATGTAATAAAATTGTCCATCGTTAATTGTAAATCACTTTCTAATTCACAGATATTTTAAATTGTATGTCAACAAAGCAAAAAAAAGTATTGATATTTTAAAATTACGACTCACAGTAGTCGGAAACAAAAACTTGAAGAGAAATGGAACTTGGAAATCTATTGTGTTGATCAGTTTTATAATAACCAAAAGTTCCTATTTACCGGTAAATTTTTATTCACAATCTTTACTATGTAAGTACCGGTAAATATTGCTGATCACGAAATGTGCTCCCACCGAATGTGAATATTTAATTATGTACAAAATTTTGTTGCCAAACAAAACCAATCTAAAATCCAAGGACTAGTAAGTTATATAAATTTAGTCAAACTGCCCAGTTCTTGTGTTTCAGCATATACAAATAGGCCTATATGTGTGTTTTATGTATGTAACGTAGTTCATGTAATTTCATTTATTTCAAAGGGTCTATGAGGGTTTTATGTATAAGAAAATATAATTAGTTAAAAAAAACTTAAGGTAGGCATTTTAACATTTTTCGTTCATGCTAGATATCTAACTCTATTTTAAATTTTCATCAAACTCAGGAGAAAGAAAATGGCCAGTAAGGTCACTCGACTTGTATGAATTTAATTCATGGCTTTTGCCCGTCTCTGTAGCGTAGTCGGATAAGCGCCAGTCTAAGGTGTGAGATGTTATGGGTTTGAATCCTGACTCGGGCATGGTTGTGTCATCCCTTCACCGCATTTCACCCTCATTGGGTTTTAAGACATTGTTAAAGGGCCATAAAACTATCTCCCCTCACTTTACTTTTATGTATTTCATTCATTCTGTATTAATAGTTTCAAAATAATGACCATTTTTATATATTTTTAACAAAATAATTTATGTACATACTGAATTTCATCAAATGTCGTGATTCAACGTTTAAGTTTTGTGTTAATTTTGTGTTCATATTTTCATAATGGTGGTTATTTGAACATTTTTCTAATACACACATTATCTGGAAAACCTTTTTCTTCTTTTTATAATTACGTAAATATTTGTACACAAAACACTAATTTAGTAAGTTGACTTTACATACATATTTTTTCTTCTTGCTTTGTTCTAATTTTCAAAATGGAGGCTGTTTTGGTCTCATTTGAATCACACATGATATCTAAGTAACCATTTTTCAGAACTATGTATGTACTTCATAACTCACTACACACATAGTGCTTGGCAAAGTGACTTGGTTTTTATGTTTTTGTAATGCCATGTTCATATTTTCTGATTAGTGGCCATTTAAATATATTTATTTTTTATGCCCACAGTGTTAAAAGACAACTAGGTCTAGAGATTGATCCAGATTAGGTCCCCATTCATCATATGGTCTAGAATTTTCCTTTGTCACAAATGTTTGTATTTCTGTACTTTTACCTTAAAAAATAATTTTACATTCAGCTAACATGTAACTAATTGCTCCAAAATAACAGACAAAAAAGGTTATGTTACCAAATATATTAATCATCTCATTTTAAACTATCAATATACATATTTTGCTCCAAATAAGCTAGTAAGTTCCAGAGTTACTGCGAGTTTAAACTCAAAAGTCGATACTTTTTTTTTCTAAATTGCTGACATTTGAAATTGTTGTCTATAATATAATGCAAGCAAGTGCCGCTGATGTACCAATGTTAGTGAAATAGTTCTTGAGATGAAGGATATTCACCCGTTTCGCCCCAATTACCAAGTGCGTATGAGATTCCCGTCAGGGAGTGAAATGGGGCTAGTTTGGTGAAGGGTAGAACTGAGACTTGGTGGTTTCCCTGCTGGGTGCAGGGGGGAGCTACGCCCCAGGAGAGTTACGTCCTGGGGTTAGGCGGCATGGTAATCTCCGTCCTCTGGGGAGATGAGCGGAGGATCTGGCTTCTTTTATTAATTAGATTGGTAGGTTTCATGGTCACTCACATATTGTCAGGAGAGCTGCCGCAGAATTTGTTGCTTTTTTTCTGATACCAGCCCTTTTGCTTGGTCGTCTGTGATCAGCTCCTGGATGCGTTTGTGCAGCAGTACCGGACATTGCAGTATCTTGCTTGATCGGGCTCAGGAGCATTACTCTTTGGCGGTGGTGTTCCCTCAAGATCTGGGAAACCCATACTTTCACTTGTGGGCGAGTTTGTGACCCTTTATGGGTCTCGGCCTGAAGAGCCTTATATTGTTCGCTTAGGTCAATTAATGTGGACTCTGGGCCCTGGAAGCTTCTGTAACGCAGGGATGTTTCCGAGAGTTGCCCGATACTCGGCTGGTATTTGCTGCCGGTGTTCAATGGCAGCTTGCTGCTTCCTCGCTTCAATAGCTTGTAGCTTCGCGTTCTTCATGAGTTATGTGGAGTTCAAGGATATTTTGTAAAATTTAAGATGAAGGAATACAATTCTTTCAATAATTAGATATATTGCACTTGAGTCAGAAGTTATTTATAATCAATTATACAATCACACTTTGTACTTGCAAACACGTGGTTACTTTAACTACCGGGAGCCTCATTTCCTATTTTATCAAACTTTCACCTCCGGCAGAAGTTCAGACATATCAATCTATCAATACGCTGTAGGGTGCCTTCCCATAGGTTGCGCCCATTTATGGTGCTTCTGGTTCCCACCTTACTCATATGCTTGGAACAGGTGTTGAGTAGGAGGGTTTAGGTGTGCCTGGCTGGCCCACAACCCCGGATCGGATGGGTGGACGTGATGCTTGGTAGAGTAGTAGGGGGTATTTAGGTGTGCCTCATGGCCCACAACTTTTTGGGGAGAAGGAAGGGGGAATGCTTAGAGAGCCAGTGGGAGCCAAGCCCTAGAACAATCTGCTTTGCATGGGCTTCTAGCCCTCCTTATATACCCGTCCGAGGGGGTGGAAGTCCCATTAGGCGGGTTGACAGAAAATGGCCGACGGCCGTGTTGAGCTCCTGATGTTTCAGGGGTACCACTTTTGAAAATATATATTTCTCCCAAAACATATCTTAATCTCTATACTTGCTGTGTGTTGCTGTAAAGCAATAAATATTTATGAAAATACATACACACAAAAATAATACATATACAGTTTTAGGTGTTCATACAAATATACAACAATTTTACTGGTGTATTTTTAAATAGGCGTGCTTGTAAATAAAGTCAGTGCACGTGGTTTGTTTATGTGACTGAGTGAGTGAGTGAGTGAGTGAGTGAGTGAGTGAGTGAGTGAGTGAGTAAGTGAGTGAGTGAGTGAGTGAGTGAGTGAGAGAAAATAGCCGCAGTGTATAATGTTTTACACATACGTACATATATACATACATGTATGCAGTACATGTTATTTACTGTGTGTTGTGTATGCACGTGTATATGTAAGTACTTTTTAAATCATGTTACAGATTATTTCGTTTATTTATATTTATTTTGTAAACTGAAACATTTATTAAATGCCTGTATAACAAATCACACACACCCGAGAATGTATGAAGTGTGGTCAATTACTGAATGTGTTTTATATTTTTAGTACACTTTTCTGAAACTACCATAGTATGGTATTGTCATAATACATTCTATCTTAGAAGTGTAATGAACATGATAATTTTTGGCAGTTACATGCTAGGATGCCAAAGTTTTAAAAACCTTTTCATAGAACAATAATAAGGCTTCGGGCTCCTGTTTCCGAATATAAGCCCCGAAGTTCATGCTGGTATAGTTTTTAAGACCAGCACCACATAACATTTTGAATTCAGGCGGTATTCATAGAGAAGCCGTAAAGAGTGCTCAAAGAATAGGGGCTGTAGGGTTCAGCTGTTGTCAACTTTGTGTCGGGAAGAGGAAAGGATGATGTAGGTACTGGAAGAGTAAGTGGAGGGTCTATTGTTTTCTCTCTGAAAAGAATGTTGCAAATGTGGAGGGGGTTGAAAAGGCACTCGGCTAGCTACCAGCCAGATGGCCAGCAGTAGTGAGGTCTGCATTTACTGGACTTGGGAAATGTGGTACTAGAATTTGGAAACATACTGCTAGGTTTTTAGCAATTCAACTGCACAGTTTCACAAAGACAAAAAAAACTCGTACACAATACTAAGTGTATCTGATGCCATCTCGTTTCCTCCTCTGACACCTTTAGTTTCATCCCACATTACACAGGGACATATCTTAGTGGATGAATCGTATATGGTTTGGTTCAGAGTCCAGAGTTTTCTTAAATAAAATGAATCGCAAAATTTATTAGAAGTAGCGTAGCAAGACATTTCAGTTAGATCTCCAGTAACTAGTTTTTTGTCATTTTTTGCATTTTTTTTTTTGTTTACTCTCTTTATGTCATACCGTAAACTTGCTTCAGATTAATGACAATGTTGTCTTTCCTTTACGTTAGCAATGCGTACCTGCCAACTTTTACGAATTGTCTGTAAAATGTACCGAAAGTACGTACATTTTACAGTTTTACGGAGGACAAGAAATTTTTGCGGATTTCGGGACGTTCAACAATGTTATGTGTACATTTCTGTCATTATTTACAAATGAATAGTGGACAGGTATGTTTTGTACAAGTATACCAACATGAAACGTGTTTTATAATGTTGTTTCTGTCTGCTATTGTGCAAAAACATTTGTAAAATCTGTTTTTACTGTGGATTCAGCAGTTGGTCACAATGAACACTACAGGAACCAATAACAAAATTCTGTATATATTTTGTTCCCGGTTTCTTATTGGTGTATTTTAGAGCTAACGGCCATTCTGTTGTTTTCTTGTATGGGCTGTTACAAGATGGCGGCGTAAGTGTTGTTTTTAAGCGACAAGTGTTGTTTCTTATCCAAGTGGGCACTTTTTTGTGTTCTTGGAAGCTGAATTTTTAACTTTAGAACTAAAAATATTTTTACGCTGTTGTAATGAATTAAATATGACGTATAACTACTGTGTGATGATACGAAATTTTGAAGTAGGAAAGACGCATTGCGCGCGTATTTATACCGTCACAAACTTGAAAGAAAATTATTTTCTCTTATTGTGAAGCATACATACAGTAATAATATTTTTATATGGTATAAACAAACTGTTCATAATTTCTACTAGCGCAATTTTTGCACGGCGTTTATTAGTAATTTATGGAAGATGGTATGAAGCACTTAACTGTAACTACTGTTTGAAGTTACAGGCCTACTTGGAAATCGCAGAATTAAACATGAATTTTCATAAGTAGGCTTTGAAGGCACTGTAACTAGAGCTGAATATTGCCTTACATTATTTCATAACTCAAAACACAATCCAGTTTGGGATTGGGCTATTTTGTGCCGCATAAAATAAACAAAACTACTTGCTATATATACTATATCAAACTTTGTGAAACTATTTATATTTGTAACCGTGCTTGCAGGTTGTTTAAAGATGCAAGCGTACATTTTTAATTATAAATGAAGGATGGATTTTCAAAGTATTAAGAGGAGTCCTTCGCAGTGTTAAATCTTCACCTTTGACGCGTGGGAACAGCGTAGCGATAAGAGCCAGTGTCCCACGCTTGACGAGAAGTATATCGCCTCTATTCGCAGCGCGTCAAACTGGCATGCAAGGTTTCCGTTGCAGTCCTTTTACTGTGGGACTTTAAGCGGTGACCCCAATATTTTATTTTTGAATAGTATGAATTAAAGACCAACGCATGCTTCTCGTTTTGCGCTTTACGAATTCAGGTAATATTCTCGGAGTTACAACAATCTAAAAAATCCGTTTTTAGCCATTTTGAGAGGCCCGAATATCATGTTTCTAGCAAGCGTGCTGAATTTTTGAAAAAATAGAAGCATGGTTTGAAGTGTGTGTTCTTTTTGTAGGTAAACAAATCATGCATAACTTAAGAGGTTTCGCGTAAAAATGTATGCACGTGACACGCTGCAACGCCGTCCATGCGCCAGTAGAGGACTTCTCTTAAGTGAAAAGGAAATTTTCAAAGTATAACTTGGCAATTAATTGTTTTTACATATTTAGGTCTTGATAACTATGTTAACTTTAAAAACAAACAAACATTAAAAAATATTATGTGTTATTATGTGTACAGTTTATAAGACACTGATATGATTTGTCACAAAAATTGCCGCGTGCAGTTTACGCAAAAATGTGACATTCTGGAAAAGTTTTACTGATGGTCATTTTGATAAGTTGGCAGGTATGGCAATGGCTTCTTCAGATGTGGCTTTTTACATGAGGAGATGATACCGGTCACAATCATTACAGGTGCACTGAAAGAAAAATTTTGTGGGGATACTTCCCTGCAAAATAATTTTGTGGGAACCACAAAATATTTTCGTGGTAGGCACAATATTTTAGTGGTGTCAACAAAATATTTTTGTGGTGACCACAAAATAGATTTTGCAGGGTAAATATCAACAAAATATTTTGTAGCTGTCAAAAAATATTTTTTTCCCATGTATCAACACATCAGGTTGATGGAATGATAGGTTGAATTTAGTGTTAAAATTAACTCTATACAACAAACTTTTGTCTATTGCACTCTCAGGAATATTTTTTCTATGTTGAACTGTAAGTGGTTATATTTTGCTTGTTTACTTTAATTATTTGTCAGATTGCGAGTAGTGTGTGATGTGAATGCTATGTATTTATCATAAACTATGTAGGTTGTTGAGTTGTTACATGTACAACTATTTTTTGAGATAAATTAGTGCATCGTTCGTTCATCGAAATGTGATTTGTTAAGGACAATGAGGTGACCAAAACGCACTCACGATCTCCCTATAGATGTCAATAGCTTAGGCTTCAATTCGTTTACATGTTGAAGGGTACATGACGACGCAGGTGGAGCAGGTAGTCTATCGGCGAGGACACAGGAGTAGGGTGGCAGGATGCTTACCTTTGAAGACCGAGCAGCTCCGGTGTGACGTCCGCCGTCACCCTCGTCTGACTCCCCCCACCTCGCAGTTACGTGCAGTGTGGGAAAGTAGCGCTGCACTGGAGGCAGTGTTTCTATAGCAGGTGAAACAGAAGGAGGATGGGTGGAAGATGCAACAATGGGGGTGTTGATCCCCCTTACAAGAGGGCACATAGGTGCTGAGGTAGAGAGTTACTTCAAAATGTTGGCAGTGATTGAGGATGGGGTTGTGACGGGAGCTGAGGTGGAGGAGGTGGTGTGAAGAAAAAAGGCCCCGCTGGGCAAGTGCAAAGCCAGTCGTACTAAAGCATGGCCGTTGAGTGGTGTGCCGTGCCGGGTGGCAGCAGGGACTTCCTTTTGAATTCAATACACCCCTGCCTCAGGATCCCTAACCTAGCCTGGAGCTGTAACTTGAGGTATGGTGGGGTAGAGAATTCTACCGCAGCAGATTCTGAACCTTAGCAATTACAATTGCTGAAAAGATGGAGTTGCGAGTTGCTGTGGAAATTGCGAACTGAGCTGCGTTGCAGATGGAGTGCGACTGAACATCGGTGGCTCGTGCTCTCTCTTGTATACCCTCTTCAGGGCGGTCTGCAGTGATTTGCCGGCCACTCGCGTGATGAGAGACTGCGCAGGCATGAGGGATGGGTCCTTCCTCTCCTATTGTTTTTCTCTCTCTGCGCTGCGAGTGACGTGCTTACAGGTGGCAAGACGTCTTGTAGAAAAATTATATTCAAGAATCCTTAACCTCAGTTTGGGGAGTGAAAAAATAACTAGCAAAGGATTAGGAAGGTTTTTTAGTATACTTGGCATCATGGTAGAGGGCACTGACATGTGCGAGGATAGTTAGGGTTGAGGAGATTAATATAAGGGGTAAGAATATGGAACGGGCATGATGAGGCGGCGGCCTCATCCCTTTACAGTACAACATTCTACCACTACAAAAGTTTTTATTCTGCCTGATCCACTCTCAAAACTCTTGTACCCTGGGACTCTCCTGTATAACATAATTCTCTCGCCAATCACAGCCCTCCAACCATTGTAAATCTCCAGATTTACACATTCTCCTTCCAGTTCTCTTCCCAGGCTATCTAACTCAAGCACTGGAATGATGCAATCTTACCTCACATTACAATAAAGAATCCCACCAATTTGCCTCTCATGGCCCTGAGCTGGCAGCAAGCTAAATTCTCTGTACTACTGTGTAAAAATGACCTAACAGCTAGCCTACCAGTATCCTTAAATGAACTTACCACCCAAAGAGTTGTATAAAAACAATTACTAAAATTTTTAAAAATCTGCAACATTAAAGAGGTTTTGGTTAAGTCAAAGAGACAAATAATGGTATTCTGAATCAGCGACAACTTAATTATAACACGATTATTCAAACATCAGTGACGTTAGTCCGAAACGTCGCAAAGCAGTGTGACGTAAATCGAGATCTTTTCTTCGTTATCAAAATGACATTTACCATTTTTTGCTTTAAAAAAACATCAAACTTATTTGCCCTCTGCAGACAAAATTGTTTTACGTCTTACAGCCATTAGACTATATTTTGTTATTATTTTATACCTCTTAGATACTACACTTTATTTCTACATGCAAAACATTATTTTGGGTGATGTTCCTTCAACTTTCATGCCAGTAGCTGCAGCTACTGTGCACAAGGCTCTTTTTTGGTCTTCCTTTTCCACTGACCTATACCAGTGTACTCTTCATTATATACATCTGCCAAATTCCTGTTCCAAAAACACTTGATTTTCAGATACCGTGTCCTCAGTATTCAGTTTTGTTACAATTTTAATAATTTCAAGTGCTAAGTTACTGAAAAATTCAGAATTCTGTTTTCTTATTGCTATTACTCCTTGTTTAACTGTCCTGAATTTACATTTGTGTTGCTACCTTGTCCCAAATGTTTACCTTATTGTTGCATGTACTTTGGCACATAATTTCCCCACTTTCTGGGTTTCCAACCCCCGTTTTTTTCCCATGTACATTTTTTACATATGCATTTTTTGGCTCTCTTAACATTGACTCTCATCAAGTCTGAAATTTGTTTTTATCATCAATTAAAATTTTAATTTTGTTATGTTTCAAAGCAGAACAGAGACGCTGCACATGGTGTGTAAGAGAGTAGATCATATATTAGGGAATTAGAGTGGACCAACATAAGTATTTCCATAGCTTTTAGTTCACATTTAGCATTTTTTGCTCTTCATGCCCTGACCTTGACCGCTAAATTGCATAGTAAACAATATTTTTTCAATCTACTATTAGTTTTAAACGTTTATTTATAACAATAATAATGTAGCCACCATTTTTAGTTTCAGTAGATTCTGTAAAAATATTATTGCAATTTTTCTGGTAAATATAAACATGTTCAATAATCGAGTCACTGTTCTACAGGACAGTAATTTTGGCTTGAGTTTCAAGTTGTCCCAAACTGCACAATTTTGCATTGACTTTGAGTTTTCAATTTTATACTTGTCTATTTTTGCATGCATTGTGGGTTCAGTTGGTGTTCTTGATTGTGAAGTATCTGGCCTCACCAGCCCCTTTATAATTAGTTTGTTTTAGTGTGTTTTTGGGCCTTAGGCTTATACATAAGGAATTTATTTTTCATATATTTCGGAGACTTAAAACCCCAGAAGACGTGTCAGTTTGCAACTAAACGCTGCCAGTCTGTTAAGACCACATTTTTGTTGGTTACCATTCAGTTATTAATGTGCAAGTGTAAGTTGGGCGCGTTTATGGCCTACAGTGTGGAATCGTTGCCCGGCTTTCTGCATAAGTGGAGCTAGTTATCATCTTGTTGTTCATTGCGTGTGAGTGCTTCAAGAGTAATATGCCTTTTATTTTTTATATATAATTTAGTATGTCATTTTCGACCAATGGAAGGTTGCACTTGTGCAACTGCCTGAAACATTCAAGGAAGAACTGTTACTACAAGAGATTTCCACATAAAAAACCACATGTTTACAAGAAGACTTCAACCATTTTTCAATGCAATTTATGTAATTTCGAAAATTATTTATGTAAATGGTTTATGTGGGGCAGCTAGGTAACTCTGTTAACCTAAGATTTGTTAGGAGGATAAAGCTGTAGTTTGTATCAGGGAAAGTGTGCATTTGATCATGTCGGTTTACTTGTATGACTTTGAATAACTTATTTTAGTTCAGAGTAAACTTGGAGACAGTTAATTTAAGGGCGAAATAATTTGAACTTAGCATCACATGTTGGATGTTATTTTAATCCTTATTCAATTTGTCAACTTTTTCTCTCTTTTGAATTTTCTTGGTAATTTTGTGGGCAGCAGTTTAATTCACATCATAAGATTTACTTGTATTTTACAGCCTAAACCGAGACACTAGGGGGCGCTACAAGCTGACGCCGAGAGACGGTGAACAAAGGCTTAGGAATGTGGGAATTTTTCAGGGAGTTACAATGATGCACTTTGAAACTGACTCCCCTCCAAGTTAATGTATCACTCTGCCGACGGCGGGAATTTAATTTAGTATATATCTTAATTTGAAGTGAAATATTTGCTTAACAAAAATAATGATGCGTCATTTTTTTTTATCATCAGCTTTAGTTTTCATAGATTTTAAAGTGTAATTTGTTTGTTTTGGCCTTGGTGAATTGAGAGTTCTCGGATGTTTAATAGTGGGGGAGTAGTCTTGCCATCTTGGTGGCTGGCGAGAACGAGTTCCTCACCCCAGTCTTGTTACACTCAATGTGTTGATAGGGTGTGTTTTGCTGAGGAGAGTAAAGAAAGGGAGTGGCACTATGAGGGCGAAGTGGAAATACAGCGATAGGCATCGCATTTAAATAACTATCCCTTTTTATTTCTTTGCAACAGTTTTGGTGGTTCCGCAAACCGTGGTAACGGTGGTTGCAATGGAGAGATGACAAATTGTATTTTTAGTAATTGAACTTTTTTTTTCTTTGCTCCCCTCGCTCAAGAACTCTTTCAAAATAAACCAGCCGTAATGTGTTAGTCAATCTTTCGGATGCCACACACATTTTCCCTGCTACTGTAAATTTCTTTATTTGGGAATTAAAAGTGATGAAATGGCAAGGAACTGCACCTCTTTCATTTGTTTAGGGCTTGAACCCATGAACTTACACTATATTTAAGAGCTGTTCTATTGGCAGGTGTAAGGCCGAGAGCAAAATGTGAGTGTGCGTTTGCACATTTTTTCCAAATAAATTAAAGCTTCTGGCCTACCACATGATCCTCTTTCAGTTGTTCTTTTTAACATGTTCGGAGCAGATGCATCCTAGTGTAGCAGTGCGTCAGTGTGACTGCTTAAAGATTGTGTTCTAGCAATGAATTAGTAACTGATTTGTTTCACTGTTACTAGTATCTGTTAAATGTTACCTAAGCTAGTCTGCAGTCATCTATATGTTAAAGTGTCATTGCAGTTTCTTCTGGCAGTGGTGGTTTTCCCCAATTATATTTACTATCTTTGCAGAAATGACCCTGTGGCCTAGGAAAATGCCTGTGTTTTCATTACTTCTGTGATGAAATTCCCCATATGTATGATGCTAACAAACAGAATTCAAGGGTCAATGTTTGGCACAGTGGCTATAGCACTTGCTTTTCACCAAGGTGATCCGTGTTCGATTCCCGGATGGATCATCCCTGAATTTTCACATGTGATTCGCGCCGGACGATATTACTGGTTGGCTGGTTTTCTGAAGGATCTCCTATTTCCCCCGCCTCTTCATTCTGGCGCTGCTCCATACTCATATCATGTCACCCCTCATCAGCATTAAAGACTTCAAATTTAAGTGCTGACCAAAATCTCCTCAGTCAATCATGACTCAATCCAACTAAGACCATGTTTTTAACATCCTGTGGTTTGCTGTTACTATGATGGTAGTTGTAACATCTGAAGAACTTGAAGTCATTTGTGACCGGGCAGTATTTATTTCAAAGGATTTACTAGCCATTTTGTCACTGAGTGATTTTGGTCAGTGCTTAATGAGGTCTTTAGTGCTTGTGAGGGGTAACATGAGGTGAGTATGGAGTAATACCGGAATGATGGGATGGAGGAAACAGGTTAACCCCATGAAAACCTGCTGACCAAAAGTATTTTCCGGCATGATTCCCATACACAAAAATCAGGGTAACGACCCCGGTGGGAATCGCAGCCAGATCACATTGGTTGTAGGCAAATGGTCTGACCATTCGACAACTGTGGCCCTTTGCTACTGTGGCGGGTGTATCTGAATAAACAGTTTATAAGGAAATTTAAATGAGTATGTGTTTGTAACTTTGCTTGTTTTATCAAAATATATTTAATTTTTACATTATTGTTAATATAATTCTGTGTTTTGTTATAGATTCGGCTAGATGAATCTCAGGAATTGGAGTGCCACCATTTAAAGGATCGATTGCGTTATGAACTGGAAATTCTAATGGCCTACCAGTCAAAAAACAAGATGCAAGCAGAAGCACAAAGAAATCGTGAGCGCAAAGAACTCGAAGATCGGGTGTCCGTACGTAGAGCGTTATTAGAACAGAAGGTATGAATAGCAGATTGGGAGTATTTTGTGTCTTTTATTATTTTGTCTCTTATTCAGATCATAGTTCTTATGGTGTAGTACCAGTGTTCATTACATTGATGTTAATGTTCAACACTATAATTTAAGTTAAGGTTACAAAATTAGTTCTCATTGGGTGTGGGGAAGTACTGTTACAGTGCTAAAAATTTATATATATATTTTTTTTTAAAAAGGGGTTTTGAAAGCTGTCCAATTGGAACATTTACTTATTATGAAATTTTTAACCCCCTATGTGCAGAAATATTGTGAATGGTAACTATACCGGATTTATTTTCAGTTTTATTGTTTTTTAAAATCCTTAGAAGTATTTACCATAGTAATGATTGATGTTGCAGTCTGCAAAGTAAAGTATACTTCTATCATAAAGCTGTTAAAAGTGTCCGCAGGGGAATGGTTCTCGTACAAAGTTTGCTTCCTGGTTAGTAACCATTCCGCATGTGATCTTTGTACTTACTTTAAAATACTAAACATTTTCTGAGCTCGAATGGTTAGCATTCTGCTTTTCGCTTCTAATTCAACCTGTCTACAAAAATTCAGAAAAGTTTGCACTGTGCGAATTTTCGCTATTCTGACTTTCTTAGCTATTATGTGTGTTCGTAAAATTGTGAAATGTTCCCAGCTGGAAAATGATCCAAAAATTGTGGCTGGAAGCTGATGTCTTGTGGTCGACTCATTCGCCCATTATTTAAGAGCAGAAGTATAGTAGAACTGTATTCACTGCCAAGGTAATGGTGCATTAGTTGTTAGTGTTTATTGACCACCACTGATTATGAACAGGTGTGTTTTTGTTTATACTTTATGATATTTACATTATAGCTCTGCTGCATTACAGTCAACTCCTGATTTAACGACCCTTCGCGGTTCCCGGTAATAGGGTCGTCATTGCAGAGGGGTCGTTATTAGAATTTTGACAAAATTTCGGCAACCCCCGGCCACTAAAACTTTGACATTTACCGGTTTTTATCATTGAATCGACGTTCACTCGTCTTTGCGCAAAAAGTACGTGTTTTTATAAAATTATACACATTTATTTTAAAAAGCAAATGCGTTATTTGTGAAAGTATGGCATTGAAATGGATCTATGACATTTGTTTAGTTCAATATACGTAAATCATAAACGTTGCCGATAACCTAAATTCTTGCGCCCGCAATGTTCATTTTGGGATGTTATTTTCAAGATTGTCGCAATTAAGTTTTTTGAATGAGTAATATTTTACAGTAGAGTGAAGTATTTTGAATAAATAAGACACTGGAAGCGGATATATGACCTATCTTTGGCTCAGAATTAAGCAAAAACTTCGCCAGCAACATAGATTCTTGCGCCCACAACAACCGTTTTTGGATGTTATCTGCAAGAATACCGCAACAATGTTTATTGAAACAGTAATTTTTTTCAATAGAAAGAGGTTTTTGAATAAATGATACTCTGGACGTGCATATACGACCTTTTCCTAGCTCAACATCAAAGAATATCTTCGGCAATGTCAATTAAGTGCCAGCAATATCGGCATTTTGAAACTACATATTTGCAAAGTACTTTTGCAATGTTGTTGTTTGAAATAGTAATTTGTTTCAATAGGCACATACATTGTTTTACATCTAACACTTTTCTTCGACACATCAAGCACAAACTTTGACAGCAACGGTAATTCTAGTTCGCACAACATACATTTCGATAAAGTTGTTTGCCTCCTGGGACCTCATCTTGGCAGCGAGCGATCACACACACGTATGCGCAAGGACCTATCTGGAAACTGGTTAGTTCAAAAACAACATACACGACATGTCTGCTGCATCACTTGTGCCACTTTTGATCACTACCTAGTCACAGCTCCTGGCGCTTGCTCGCTCAGCAGATGGGGCGTGATGATAACACTACTCCCTTGGTTTTGCAGTTCTTTCACTTCTCTAGGCTCGGATGGCCGTGTGAAAATAATCTGCTTCTACTCTCTGCACAAGTTATTTACACACTACACCAATGTGCATGGAGAGGGATTTGATACTCAGTTTCAATTTCTTCACCAACAGTAAACAATTACAAACATCAAGATGTTGATCATTGTTAATAAACTTGGATAACACATTCACAGAACAACTTTAAAAGCCTACACAATGCTGTTTCGCATTTTCTTTTCACCAACGTAGACAAGTGCCACGGCTTTAATTACGGTCGAGCCGGTTGCGCGTACGTGCGTGTGTGTGGGCACGAGCGCACGTGTGGACTAGTGATTCACACCAGACATGCTGTTGTCAAGTTTCGTCGTACTGGCCTGTGCTATGCCACGCACATCTGAGACATGCACCAGACATTTGGTAATGTCAATTATGAACTGTCCTGCTTTCACTTTTCAAAATTAATAATGATTTATAAACATTACTGTGTATACATCATTAAATGACATAGTGGTAATTATATTTAATAGATTTTAATTAACAAATTGGAAAACGTAATAAAGCTTAAATACCGACCGGCCGGGGGACGGGAAGGGGTGTTCGGGCCAGCTGTCTGGCAATCGGGCCAACTGTCTGGCGATCGCGTCGTGCAGGAGGAAGGGGCAGCAACGTATATTTTCAGAATACTCACACAGTGTGCAGCACTACAGTTTTCGAGAAATAACTGCAACCATTTGCGGCCATAATAAATTCAATGCCTTTTTGTGCTAGTTTCTTGGAATTAAATTATTTAAGCAAATTTTTAAAAATTTTCCATGGTTCCTGGAAAAAGGGTTGTTACTTCGAGAGGGTCGTTATTCCGGGGTTGTATAATCGAGAGTTGACTGTATATGAAAATTAACAAATGTTAAATACTGTCACTAGTCTCACAATAAGTTTTTTAAAATATACAAACTTACATTATTGGATTTTGGGCTCGAGCTGTTTCACTTGTCACTCTTTGACTACAAATTGACAGTCATTATGGTTGCCATCAACAGCTCAAAAACAGGACCAGACTAAGACTGACTAGGATGGGGTAGTATTTTTATATGGTTATTGCTGGTGTGCTGCTCTCTGATTGGTTGAGCTGTTCGGCTAATCACGGACTAGTGACCTGATTGACTGTGCTTTTTAGCCAATTTTACGCGGGCCTCCTCCTGGTGGCCTAGAGGTGTTGGTCAATCCTGGCGATTCAGAGCTCTGTTCCCTTTTCCTAGTTTCTTTGAGTTTTCCATGAATAGAGGTGCCTAGGTTTTGTTTAATTTGTAACCATCTTCCGTATTCATGTTAATAGGGTGTTTTCAATATTTATTTGGCTTCTCTGACTGTCCTGAGTTAGTATTTATCTGTGTTAGCTACTGTGTCGAACCAGACAAATTTAATACTGTGCTTGGTACACATTGAGAGTTCTTCTGTGGTTAACTGCTGGTTTTCGTGTTTGTAAGCTCATGTGTGTTCTTTTATTCTAGTTGTGATTTACTTTCTGGTTAGGCCTATATAAACTTTATCACATGAACAAGGGATTTGTAAATGACTTCCTGCTCTTCGGCTGGTGTTTTATCTTTAACAGACTTCATGCTTTCTGGGAAGGAGGGCCAATTGGTCAGTGATGTATTTAAACAAAGGTCAGTATAACTATAGGTTTCAATTTCTCCTAATCCTTTTTCTTACATTCGGCTGTGGTAGTCTGCTCTATCTCGTGCCTGGTACAACCATTGGCTTTCAGCGTGGCAGTAGATGTTCAAACTCTGCATTCAGGTGTTGCTCTTCACAGATGTTTTTTCCCTGTAAATAATTGTATTAAGGACTGCTTTTTCCTGATATAGATTATGGTGAGAATCTGCTTGTAGGTATCTGTCTTTATCTGTAGACTTCCTGCAAATTTTGTGGCCTAAGTTTTGTCAGATTTTCTGTAGACCAAGATGCCCATAAAAGGACAGACTCAAGTACAATCAGAGAAGACATAAAAGTATTACAACACTGTAACATCATGAACAGGGAAGATAGTTATAAATTAGAAAACAACATATAGGAACCTCTTTTAATAGAAAACTCTAAGAAACTGAGACAAGGGAATTAAGCACCGACTCACCAGCTTTGGCCAACACCTCTAGCCAATCAGTAGGAAACGTGCATACAATTGGCTGAATAGCTCAACTGGTCCGAGAACAGCACACTGATGGTTTCAGCTATAACGACTGTCTAAACGTCAAAGAAGTAATGTGTGATGCATCTTAATCCCAGAAGCCAACAACGTATTAACAATGGCTGAAAAAGTCTGCAATCCATATATGTAAACTTATTTGGAGAACTGTTTTAAGATAATGGTATACAGTAAAACATAGCACAAACGAACTTAAATATTATGAAATTTCACTAACATGAACTGTTAATTCGGTCCCAGTAATGCTGTATGTGTTTCAATAGAAATATTTCTAAGTAAAAGGATTTTAAATTCAACAATATTAAGGCATTCTTAAAAATTCACTTTAACAAACTTGTAATTTCATCTGGAATGACATATTTTTTCTGACAATTTTTTTCATGATTCATAGAAAATATACATTGCAACACAATAACAAACATGGCTATCCATTCTGCGTGGTTTTGTTCCTACCATAGATGAATACAGTGTGTAGCTGCAACTTTGTTAAGACAGCATAGTCGTAGATAGTAAAAAATATGGTATTAAAAACTCACCCACATCAACTGAAGCTATTTCATCTATGATGTGAACCATAGTCATACAGATGTAAACTAATGGCCATTCTGAAAAATTGATCAAAGGCCTTTGTTATCTTTGACACATTTGGTTACTTTTAGTGCAGTGGTGTTCAACTGGTTGAAATTTTTTTTAAATAAATGTGCCACAAATATTTTGTGACTGTATATTGCTTAAAATGTTAACAAGGAAAAAAATCATTGGGCATAAAAATTTTGCTGGCTATTATAAAAGACGTGGGTGAAGGCTTTGAAAGGACTTATGCAGCTAATGAATTTGGAAATGATGTGAAATAAACATTTGTCCACAATTTTATGCCAATTCTGGATTTGCGCTAGGACAGCAGAAAATTAGCTAAATGTGTTTTGCATCAGAGAGTTATACATACTATTTCTAATTGACAAGACCAGGGATAGTTAGTATCATGAAAAATAATCTACAAGTAGAGAAAACAATATTGCGTGAAAACTTTGCATTTATTATCAGCCAGCAAACTACAGTGAACCCTCGATAACTCGGACTAAAAGGGGGGAGAAGCTGTCCGAGTTACGATTTGTCCGTGTTATCGAGGGGTGTCCGGGGAGGTGGGGTAATCAGTCATTAATCACAAGAAACGCGAAGAAATTAGTACGCTATCATTTCTACAAACAAAAGAGGCTACAATAAATACTGTTTTGTACGTAACTATCGTATCAAGTTACGGGGAAGGCCGCCATGCAGTGGGAAAATTAACGCTAACGTGGAGGACTGTAAAAGAATGTCAAACAATGTGGCCAGTCAGATCTTTATTTATTTTTTTATGCTGCTACTTCTGGCTGATCCTTTTTTAATCTCTGTGCTAGATGCTGGCACCAGGTCCCCTTCTACCACATAAAAGTTTTCGTCTGGCTGGCGACAGCCAATGGCACGTGTGAGAGAGATAAGAAATGATCGTTGGAGATAAGCTAGGGAGGTTGCGAGCGGAAGTAGTCAAGGTCAACCGGTACAGTCTAATGCAATACAAAGGCCGCACGTGACCACACGCATCTCACACAAGATGTTTACATTGGAAAATATCTTACGTCCGTATGTCACAGCGTAGGGGCAGCAGCCAGCTGCTAGCCTGATAGTTACTCTACCCTCCTACAAAGTTACAAAGGTATAAAAATAATTTTCTTCTTATACATGATTAAAAACGGTACGGTACTGTAATTAACAATTCTTCTGGGTCACTGTACATTATGTGAACATATTTTAACACTACTAATTTTAAAATTCAATTTTATGTATTTAAATTGCATCATAGAACACATAATTTACAGCTGTATTCTTACACAAATTGTCACATTATG
>PNEQ01131426.1:68121-86028 GCA_003012365.1 Medauroidea extradentata
TGGTGTAGAATATAACAAATGTACATTTTTTTCTATATTTACTCGTTCATAACGTGACCATTTCTTCTAAAATAAAGAAAAAGATTTTGTCGGTTTATAGTAAACATGGAAAAATTAAGACTACAAAATCTTGTTAATCCATTCATGTGCGTCTCTCAATGAAAATCGTTTAAAATTATCCCGCATAAGACGTTTACATGTTACGGTCCATTACATGTACGCTATTATTTCCCGTAAAGTAGTTTATAAACAAATCCGATTCATGCTTAAAACGTTACAATTCTCCAGACGCCGTTACGTTATCAACAGAGCATCATAAACCAGCGAGCGTGACTCATCGTGTCCGGCTTGGGCATGGATGTTGTGTTGTTCTTTCACCACCTACATCGGCTCTTGAAAACATCGTTGTTAAAGGGGCGTAAAACCTTCTCACCAATTTTTCTACATCGCAATTCAAAGCAATGATTTTTAATTAGTATTTTTAATGTCCGGGACAATTTGTTTTGCAACCGTGAATTCATTGTACATACCAGAACAAAATAATTTTTGTTTATGTGTCATTATAACCCGTAGTTACCGTCATTTCACAAGCATCACACTGAAATGTTTATTTACGACACTCGTGCGTGTCTCGCTCGCTGGGCGAAGAGGGAGGAAAGATAAAGAAGTGAGAGGTCGGCCTGCTGCGTTGCATCTTTACTCGTGCGTCGCGCGCCTTGCTAGCATTTTATCATGCGGAACTTACCAGATATTTACTGTGGGATTATTAAAGGCTAAGTAGCGATGGACGACTAAGTTATAAAGTTTAATACTGTTCTGAAATATAATGTGATGAATTTAAATCCAGCAGAAACGATTTTTTATGTCTTTTAACCAAGAAATAATTAATTAAAAATTATTAAAAATTTTTTAAAAATTCTGTCCGAGTTATCCGAAGTCTGGGACATCGAGGTCCGAGTTATCGAGGGTTCACTGTACTTTCAAAGCCAATAATAAAGTGTAACCCTTTTGAAAAGTTTCACATTAAAGAAGTTTACTGCTTAGTAAGTTAAATAATTTGGCACCTTTTCTGTATAAACATGCAAAATTTAGTGCTTTTGATAAGTTTTCCTGGTTAAGTAGCATTATTTTTCTGCCCCATCACAAGCATCTTAACAGGATTTTCCTGTACTACATAAAAGGCATTATTACCAGGGTGAGACCAATTACAGAAAAACTACAAACTGAGGATTGTGTTAATCAAATTCCATGTGAGTGTGTTGTGTGTGTGTATATGTGCGTACAAGAAACTGGCAGACACCTTTCCACGTAACTTAAAAATAACACCAAAAAAATATGTAAACTTTAAAATCCAGACTTACGGTCATATCTATAAACGGCTTTCGAATGACAACCAACTGCTCACAAATGCTTTCTCTGTGGGGATAGCAGTCGGTTGTCATTCGAAAGCAGTTTATAGATACGGCCCTAAATGTGTATGTGTGGGAACACCGTCATCAAATTCTATGGAAAAATGCCATTCAATTTGCACTTAAAACAAGCTGAATTGAAAAAAAAAATTAAGGCATCTTGTTTTCATCGTGAACAATAATTATGTATTCAGTCAACGTAGCATTGAATTAAAAAACATGGGGGAACCTTTAACAAAGAATTAATCAAACATAAAGCAGCCCTTGCACTAGGACAACAATCTGCAATATCCACTATAAGGTGCATGGACATTCAGGAGAGAGCTTGACTGTCATTGTCTGCTCTGGATAAGAGTGTTAGAAGACTGTACAAACGGCTTCATTTTCTTCCAGTTTTCACTGTCGTTCTACTTGAAGATGGGAGAAGATGTCAATGTCTGCTCCTTAATCATTGTGACTAGCTCGTCTGAAAAAACTAGTGTATTCTTCTGTGTTGTCGTCATTATTTAGTCTAGTTTTGTGTTTTTGTGACGTTCCTTTTGTATCATATGGCTTTGTGTAACACATTGTCTTCATCTTATTTGCTGTCTTTGCTGTTTTAGTTTTAGTGTCCTCTGAGTTTTTTTATTTTTCTTATTTAATAATCTTCTTGGGATTTTTCATGTTTTGTTATTATTTATGTTTATGTATATGTTGACTGTAGCCAGTTCAGCGTGTGTTTCCTTTATTGTTTTTCTTGATTTTCTGAGACGATATAGCCACAATATTTCACAAACTAATTTACCCTGATTGAAATCTTCCAAAGACATTATGTAACGCAGTACTATATTTTGTTACAAAACTGTGTATAATTTCTTTTGTATAAATTTTTTTTTTATATTTATCTCATGGTAAAATTTCTGTTGTACAAATGATTAGGGTTTATATGATTTCCTTACAAGTCTGACAAATTTCTACTGCAGCAAATTTTTAACTTGTGCTGTTTTCAATTAAATGGACGAAAGTTTGGTACATAGTACTAGAATGTGAATACTTGTACGTGAGTAAAAAAATCTTAGCATTTAACATAGTGCCTATCATGACAATACTCATGAACGAACTGTACAACATTTTGCCCTCTAAATATATCAGACATACAGTTGCGTATATAGTGTTTAAAAAGTGTAAAAACATACACTAGACCCCCGATTTTACGAACCCTGGATTTAACGAAGGTAGCGATTCTACGAATACAATCTCAGGAACCCTCAATAAATAACAAAATTATATGACAAAAAAAATTGTAAGGAATTATGTTGACAATGAATAAAACATACTGTATCTAATTCACGGCATTAAAATATGAATTGTAGAGTTGCAGTTATTACTTGGTAAGTCACAATATTAAAAATAAAACAAAAATAGCGAAAATCCGTTAAAAAATGTGGCAGTGACAGTTTGAAAACCGCGCGGCGGCGTCGCCGCCTGTGCCAAGCCGGCCGGCCTGTCTCCGTCAACTACGACATATTAGGATCTATATTGAGGTCGTACTATAGACGCAAAGTTCCAGCGCATGCGCATATGCTCATTTAACTATAGTACAGCCTCATTCTAGGCTGTTTCACGACGTCTTATCTCTCTCTCGTCTCGCGCCGAATGAGTTTACTTTTTTACACGAACCCTATAAATAATAGCGTGATATTTTTCTTTATTGCGTTAACACCATACGTACTTAAAACAATTAACTTAGCGCATAATTTGTTTAAACAATGCGTTACTGCGTGTCGTAAAACGTGCGTTTCACAAGTGAGAACGATAATAGCGCTACCTATTTTCCAAGCGAACAAACATTTGTCTCCGGGTATGTCGAACTTGGAAAATAAATAGACGTTCGTGTATTACGTAATCCCGGAACTCCTAATTTATTTTTACCGCATATACTGACTGTGAAAGTGATTATTTTCATTCACTTATACATGTAATTCTCGACGATTTTAGGTAAGAACATCACAAAATGGCGTCTTTGGAACAACGTCGGTATACGCTACGGGTGCTGCTATCTATCTGCCATCTTGTGAACGTTCGTACAGTTGCGCTATCTGTCCATTCTGCACGCTACTAGTATCTACGTTCTCGTACAATTCTTAAACAACGTCGAGGGAATGTTTTTACGTTAAGTTATATAAAACTGTGCAATGAATAAATACAACCGCCTATTCCTTCTTTCTTTGGTGAATAATTTACAGGGGCATTTTACTAGTAAGGAATGCCTACTTTTTTTCCATTAAACGCTACGCAAATCGGGCTATTCGCTCGTGAGAAGGCACTCGACAACTCGGTTTTCTCTTTTTTTTAGGACAAAGGTCGATCATATCTATTGTTTAGCGGTGTTCTTTTGATCGTAAGACGTCTGCCTGTTGATATAAATTTATATTTCAACTATCACTTGCGTTATTTTTCCGTTAAATGCTACGGAATTCGGTCTATTCGCTCGAGAGAAGACACTCAGAATCTCGATTTTCTCATTTTTCGAGGAAAAGGATTGGTCATATCTATTGTTTAGCGGTGTTCTTTTGATCGTAAGACGTCGGACTATTGATATAAATTTATATTTAAACTATCACTTTCTTTATTTTTCCGTTAAATGCTACGGGAGTCGGGCTATTCGCTCGAGAGAAGACACTCGGGAATCTCGATTTTCTCATTTTTTGGGGACAAGGGTCGGTCATATCTACCGCTCAACATTGTGACGTCTGGCTACTGATATCAATTTATGTTTACATTATTACGTTAATTAATTTCCCGCAAAACACTACGGAAGTCGGGGCCTAGAGACACTTTGCAGAAAAAAAGCAATTTTAAAATTTTCTGTTTAGGGGGGGGGGGAGGCAAAATAAGCCGCTATCGAATTTACGAAGGTAGCGATTTTACGAATGCGATGAGAGGAACCGTGAGTATTCGTAAAATCGGGGGTCTAGTGTATATTTTGGTTATCTAAAATAACCTTGTTGATAGTTGCGGAACCAAATTTGCTTAAACATTGCTAATAACAAGACGCTGTTGCTTATACATTGTAGTATATAATATAAATTAGTCAAATTCTTTAACTACAAAACTGAACAAGTATCACAGTTATTATTATGTTTGCCGGATACATTACTTTGTGTTTGTGCTGTAATGGATTTATTTTTAACATTATGCCTGTAGCTACACTGCAAAAAAACCTGCGACTGTAGGCCTATATAATTTTACTAAGAAATCTAGGGATATACTCATGGATAACAGATGCAAAGTATCAGTAAAATTTGTGGCATCACCTATTTATCGGCATCAGTTTTTCCTTCATATTATACAGATAACTATACCAATACAGTATCTTATATTCCAGCATATTTTATTCTCCAGCACATGATTGCGCCATGTTAATGTATCAGCATATGAAATAAGAATAATCAGCGTAACTTTCATGGTTGATATTTTGCACTTGTCATCGCAAACAAGAATAGCTGTTGAGCAGTCGCGCAGATCAACCCCGGTTGTCTTTCTACAGCACATGGCTGGCGAGTCAAGCTATTTCTAGACTGCCTGGCTTGAGTTTCATATCCATCGTGTTGAGGGCAGGGGTAAATGACCTCCCTTTCTCTAAATGTGTAGCTAGTTGGAGAAGGAAACAAAAGAAAAAAGATAGTAACTGCGTGAAAGATTATGAATTCCCCTACTTACATGACACCATGTTGTACGCATTCTAGTTTCATATGGAGGTACGACACACAGCATAGAGGTCTGCTACACTGATGTGGCACCACTCCCTCTGTGTTTTACATCTGGAGAATTTCTTTCATCTCTGTCCATGTCAGGGTAATTTAAGAGATAACGAATGACCAGGCTTTGTTTTTGTTGCAATTCCTGTTTTTCTTACCCTTTATAAACACTAACCCCCTTTTCTTCAACAGTCCTGCAGGTCACCTCTTCCAACAGTCTGGCATGTCACCTCTCCTTCGCTGTCTTTGTACATATAAAATAAACTCTCCTTTCCGCACAAAAGCCATTATTAGTTGTGCAGCAGTGATAGAAGATGGTAGATACAAAGGCAGTTCGGTGCTTCAGCCAGGTCTAGCAGCTCCATTCATGACATAGTGTTTGCAATATAGTCACTTTTTCACTGTTTGTTTTGCATTTATTTTTAAAGCTGTTGCCCCTCTCTATTTAACTGTCACACTCAAATACTTTGTCACTTCATTACTTACCTTATGTTTATCTCTTTTATTAACCTACCTTCTTTGAAACTCTAGTAGGGCAATTATTTGTTTCTCTAGAAGTGAGAAATTCAGATGCTGTAGTAATGTGACATAAATTATTAATTTTTTTTTTTTGTAATGTGTGAAAAATTTTTTTTTACAAAATTAGGGGTTTTAAATTTTATTGAAGAATTGAACACTTGGAAGCTAGGATGAATAATTTAAGTAAAGGTGTTTTAAACTGTTATCATATTACTTATTTGACTGCTGTTTATGTTAGATCTTGCAAAAATATTTATATTTTTGTTTTTAAATGTACTTTGTTAATTTCTTTATGTAAGATAATTGTAACTGTTGAAAATATGTGTGACTTATGGATAGTATTTTAAGAACTCTTGTTGTTAATATTTACTGTTAAGTACTTATACAAATATGTAAGAACATTAATGCAGTGCATGAAATTGGACTGAGTGCTAGGTTTATTTTACAGTTCTATTTTATTTTTGGTGAAGTTATTTGGTTCTCTTTTTTGTGCTTAGTGCTAGTGTCTCGACTCCCTGTTTGACTGTGGTTCCTGCCGGCTCCTCCTTGTGTCCACCTTTCCCTCCCCCTTCTGATTTCACACCTTCCTTTTTCCACCTGTGATGTCTGCCGAGGTGCAGCGATCTGCTTCGTCAGTCAAGGCCAGGAGCTGGAGTAAGCCAGTTTTATGCACCCGTAGTTACGGCTAAGCATCTGGTATCAAAGTGGTCAGTGAGGACGTCTGAATTAGGGTTGAAAACAATGATCATGTATCAGGCTACAAAATTTTCCTCACCTACTTCCACTTGCTGTAGCAAGGATTATTGGTGATGAACCTTTCAACTCGTTTTTGAATTCATGGTTGGTACTGGTGATGTGCGATGCCCAGGCTTAGGTTATTTCCAGCGTTTTTTCTTATGGTGGGGTGCGTCCCTGTTGTGTCGCCAGGCACGACTTGGGAATTTTCCGAAGCATATAATTTGTTGGGCTGAAAAGTTGTGAGATTGAGGTTGCTGACTTATTAGAATACTGAAAGAGTATTCGTTTCGATGGCCCATTACACGCCTTAGTGGGGGTGACCACTGCATTAAGAGTGATTTAGCAGAACGCATCTGGGCTTCGAAGTCGCCCATCTGGTTCTTGGTGTTGGTAATGACGTGTGATTATAACTTACCCCTTCGCGAGTAGGGTCCATGTGTATGTAGTGGGCAGCGGAGGGTGGAGGTGTTCTGCACCACTCTGCTTTTGTTTGGGGTGTGTGCTGAACATATGGGAGTGGGGTGACTGGTATTTATTGTAATTGTTTTCTGTATAACCAGGAATGGTGTTGCCTGTTGGATTTTTGTATAAATTTAAGAAACATGATCTCCAGACATTTTTGAATTACTATGAATGTGCCTAGATGGAGGAGGAAGATGTGACAAAATTGAGGGGAAAGGTATTAATTACATAATGACATACCGAGAACAAGATGTGGAAGGAGTGAGAGAAATTTAGCAACCTCTTCTGATAAGGAACATTCCTTTTCAAAAGTTATGATGAACAGTTACTGTGGGATGCTCTGAATGAAGTTCCAGTGTTATAGTAGATGGACACTAAGCAGGTATCATGTTTAATTATTGAGACAACGAAGAATTTGAACTTAAAAGATGGTTTCCGAGCTGGTGTTGTTGCTGGTACTTTCAGTCAAATGCATTTGTTCATTTCAACGTTTGGTGCAGAATTATACATTTAGAAGTGTCAAGGAACTCTCCTCTAACTGAAACAAATTCTGCTGGATTATACATGCTTACCTGGTGTCAGGAGGCATTGTGAGAAAAGTGCTGTATTTTGTCCAAGACACCAACAATATTACAAGAACTGCACCGCTTGATGACAGATGTGGAAAGTAGGATCCAATTGAAGAGAGCATATGAGGCTACATTCTGAGGTGTGAAACAGCGTAGGGTAAGTTGTAACTCGTTGGCAATGGTAGGTGCGAGCAAGGAAGGAAATGGAACGAAAGCCTCAGATAATCGCTAAAGAGGTAGATGGGCTAACTGTAGCAGAATGGGCCTTTTGGTGTTAGAGTGTCGACAAAAGAAAATTGACCACTCAGACCAACATAGTTTTAAATGCGGAAAATCTGGACACTTAAAATATGTCAGCCCGGAAAAAGAGGTAGGGACATAAGAAAGTGTATCTTGTACGACTCCCTTCATTTTCTTATGCCATGCAAAGTTTGTAAAAACGGAGTGCTCAGTAATTGGTTTGGAGAAATCACCCTAGGTTCAGTAGACTCCGGATCAACTTTCAGCCTCATTAGTGAGAAATAGTGGTTGCATTTAATGTCAAAACGCACGTGGTTGAGACGTTGGTTGGTGTTGCAGTAGGGCCAAAGTGTTTGTTTGTCAGATGGCAGTGTGGTGCATTGTATATGCTCTGTGCATCTACACTTAAAAATTTCTTCTTTCTCTTGAAATTATGAGTTTTGGATCGTGACAGGGCTATGCGTTGATGCCATTTTGGTTTACATTTTCTGAGGTATGTCGGAGCGCGCTTAGATCTGGATCTTCATTTCTTGGTGTTCGGTTTTGCTCCAGCAGTGAGCATTCCTCCTAGATCCAGCAGTGAAGGGTTTTTTCCTTTCATTGAGAAGGAAAAGGGTAAAGAAAGTTTTCGGGAATCTAGTTGTAAAGAATACATGAAACATTCTTCAATTTTATTCAAGTTCCAGCTCCTCAGAACCTAATTTGTAATGAGAAAAACATAAATTATTATTTGTTATCAGTAAATTTTCCTCCTAAAGCAATGGAACCACCTTGCTAAATTTAATTCATCAATATTTTTTATCTATTAATTGATTCAATAGTGCATTTGTATCTTGACTGAACAATAGTTATTTTATTGCTAGAATATAAGTATTTCAGTAAATAATTACAAATATGTAAATTTCAGAAGATAGAATTTTTATAAAATTTAACATATGTATTTTAAAATCAGCAGGGAGGCAAACTGTTGATTAGTTTTTAATTAAGAATACTCTATTCTGTATTGATATCTGACATTGTTGGAGGAATTATATATAGCCTAGTCTGACCCGATGTATTTTCCAAACACAAAGTCACCAGAAAGAACTGTGGAACATTGTAGCGTAAACCCACGCTGAGACTTAATGCAAGACTATGTCTATTAACTTTAAAGGGCAATGAATATGCAAGAGAATTTAAGTATCACATGTTATTCACACTGATATTGGTCAGTAGGAAACTCCCAACAGTTATTATGAAGGCAAATTATTCAGTCTCTGTGTGTTCCATCAGTTGAAACCTTGAAAAATCAGTCTGTAAAAATTAGTTTACTTCTAAAGAATGATCATTCTTAAGCTTTTTCTTTCCACCACCTCTACAATGTTTGGAAAAATGTGTTGTTGTTGTTGCCATTGAATTAAAACCATAATAGTAACCCAGTAAATGTTACAAAATGTATTAATGTCTGCTGAAGTTTGACCCAAATCCATAACCTCAAATAGCCATAAAAAAAACCTATTCAATGCAGAAAACATAATTATATTCGTGAATGGGAATTTTCTGTTAACCAGCTAACCAATGCTGTTGGTATTTGTTAATTTAATGAGTATATAAACATGAACATATATGGTGTGTGTAAATAAATAACATTTATAGTAACATGACTGTAAGTAGGAATTTTAATGAGGTGTTTTAAAAGGGCCCTTAGATTAACAGTTGTTGAAAATTAGCAACTTTAAAAAAAACTTAAGTCATGAACTGTTATATTACATTATATTGAACAGTTGAAACATTTTGAATAGTTGTAACATGTTTAACACCGAGTCAAAAATGTATTGAAGTACTTTACATCCCGTGTTGATCAAAGGCAGTTAATCAGACTTGTTTTAGTGAATCCCAAATGTTTTGTTTTAAAGAACATGTAGAATCTGAAGATGTTACTCAAATGTACTATCTTCAACCTGATAGTTATTAAAGAAAATATAAATCTGTCTTATACAAAAATATAAACAGTGCGAGATATTTTTCATTAAAAATGCTGAGAAATAGGTCATTTTTGTAAGGCTCTGTGTAAAAGCTTATTTGATTTTGAATATTTTTAGTTATGTGATTGGTAATAACAGTTTCAAGTGCAGCAAGCAGCATCTGTTTCAGATGGAACTTGAGACGCAGCAGTTTCTGCAGGAACGCTCTGAACGAATAAGACTGCTTAACGAACGACAAGAACGTGACCTTGAGCAATTTGATGAAGAATCCGCACGATTGGGCTTCAGGTTGGTTTCTTTTTAGTTCTTTGTTTGTATATTTTATCTTTTTTAATTCATAGTTTACTTAATGTATCTGTTAGAACAATAACACAAATTGTTTAGTGAAAAGTACCAGCCTGCAACAACCACACACAGCTAAATTCTCATCAATGTTCATAAAATCCAAGTAAGTTTGCATCATGCCCAGCATCTTTCTAAAAATGAATAGAAAACTAAGTGACTGTTTATATATTTGTGTCTATAATGTAAATTGTTTGCACTATTCATTCAATTCTTGAAATTAATTTTCCAATACCTTCCAGCATTTTTTTTTTTTTTTTTTTAGTTGCATCACAATAAAATTGTATGGGTGGTATTTGTGCTTCATTATGTATTTCATGTTGTGCAAATGTCATAGACCCAATAATGTTCATTACCTTTGCTGCCTTTTTAACCACTGTCTTTATAAAGTTTTTATATTTTATTTCATTCTAATGGTTGAATATTGTTATGACTGTTTCAAATTTGTAAAGGTAAGGTATTATTTAATTTGTGAATTTTATACTTCCCCTTGTTTGTTTAACTGTGAAAGTTAAATTATATATTTTATTAAGGTGTTAAATTTGTATAATCTGTATTCTCTTAAATTTTTTGGAATTTTACATTTTTAACTTTCAATTATCAGATTGGTAGAGAGTAGTAATGAAAAAAATTTGGGTAGATAAGTTACTGGACCTTTTTTTTACGTGAATGTACTTAATCGTCTAACAACAAATTGCAAATCCCAGGTTTGATTCCACAAAACCATTGCATTACGTTGTCTGTATATGATCTGAAAAAAGTTTTTTGTGGTGAATCAGATTTGAAGGTACTTCAAGAACATATGTATGTCCTGTAGTGTGTATTATTGTAACTGTTACGAGGACCCCTTTTTTTATTAATGCTGTTAAAAATGTGTTAACCATGAGAAAATGGGGAAAATCTAGAAAGTGTTGGAATTTTCCATTTCTATATGGATATCTTTTAGTAATGCAGCATTCAGGTGTTAAAAAAATTATGTTGACAATTGTTGTTTGTATTTTCGTGCTTGTAACTATTACGTGGACAGTTACTGATAAGGCATAATCACATGGTTAATGAGGCATTGCTTATAAAGGAAGTATGCAGAGCTGCCTTAATTTCCTATAATCAGTTTGTTACCTGGGTGCAGTAAGTAACTGCACATATCCGATTATATATATATGATTTATTGGTTGATATGAAAACCTGTAAATTGCTATCCAAAACTGTTGTATTATTTTAACCTACCATGGTAAGTGGTTGAATGTAGGTTCAGGCTAAAGGTAGTATTAATCTGTGAAGGAAAACTTCACCAAATTCTATAGTTAAACTTGTTTTTCTGTACCCATACTGGAAGGGTATTTATTTTCAAATTTCCGGGCACAGTTTTTTATTCTTTGGATTATGTAATTTCTGCAACCTTTTCTGAGTATATAATATTTCTTTGAACAATTGTTATCACTTACATTTGTATTGGCAGTATAGTGATAGGTGATTTTGGATACTAAAAGGTTATGTGATTTAAGTTTTACTATTTAATGTTTTGTATGCACTACTCACTAAAATCATTAATTGCTTTAATCACAGAAAAAATTACATTGATTGTACTAAAAATTTTAATTGAATGTTAGTTATAAATTCCTACATTGCCTTAGATTTTGTGTTCATACTTTTAACATTGTGCTAGAACAACGTAAAATACATTTTGTTTTCTTACAGTTGTGAAATAGTTTAGGGTACACAATACTGTAGTGTTTGTACATGCTTTTGTTTGATCTCTTACAAAATGAGGGTCCAACAAAGAAGCAAAGATTCAACAATTTCCTTGAAATTTAAAATAAATGAAAGTCTTTTGTACTTGTTGTAGAACCTCAATTTATCAGAATATCTCAGTTCTTAATAATTGTTTGATTTGTTTGAACCATTTTAATATTTTTGTTACCCTAAAATAAGGAAAAAGTATGAATCCTGTTTTATATTGTTAGAATTATAGTGTTGAAAAATAAGGTTACTAAACATATGTTCATTAGCATGCAACAATAACATACTGCAGTGACCCTCAGTTGGGAAGTTTTAGTAGTGAAAGAAAAATTTCAAGGAAAAAATTTAAAAACTTCTGCTGGAACACACCTGAATGACGTAAGCGTACATGTAATAAGTTATGCACGCGACAGAGATACGTGAGAAGTAATGCAGATGCACAATGGCGTAAAGAGCTCACAAAATGAGTTAAGCTGTACACACAACACATGTGAGAAGTGATGCAGCTGCACCTTCAGTCTTGTAGTCTCTCTCTTGCTCCAACTAAATATAGGAAAATACCATGAGAACCACAAGATAAATTACAATTAAAACTTATAATAAAAAGCAGTGCTCAGAAGGAATTAGTACCAGTGAACATGTTCCTTTGATTTCGTTCATTTATTTTGCAAGTGGGTAAAGAACGAGTTCTTTTCTTGATATGTGAACGAAGTTCAGAAGTTAGTTTTTTATTTGAGGAACTTGAACAATATTTTTGAGTTCCTATATTTGTTTGTTTAAACAAAGTACTCTTAATATAAGTTTATTTTCTACGTTTGTCATTATTCACAAAATAAAATATGGTTTTGTACAATAAATGCAAAAAAATTAGTTAATATTTAGCTGTTAGGTTGGTGACAATTCCTTGCTGTTGGCTGTGTCTGTGATGTACAGTATCTATCATTCCTGTGTGTCTTGTCTGAGAAATTAACTGCACAGGGATTGTTTTGTTTATGATGGCTTGTTTCTCCCCCCTTAGTTTTAAAAATATTTTACGTATATTGCAAAGAAGTGTAACAATATTATTGTAAGTTGTGATTTGTACAAGCTTCTTGTTAAAACTTCAAGTGCTGCCAGGAAATTGTCATCTAATTTGAATTGCAATGTACATATTAGTAGTACCTTAAGTTTTTTCTTATCAGACTGTGAACCATTCTCTAATTTGTGTTTCACAATAACAGTGGCCTTCAGTAAATTGTCTCATACAAAGTAATTTGCTTACACTGGAAACAGAATGCAATTCATCAACATGATTAAGTTCAATTTCTATCCATAAATCTGGCTGTGTGTAATACTTCAGTTATTGAAAAAAAATTGGACCTTTATTTTCATACCTATAAGCTTACTAGGTGTTTAAATTATGCATAATTTCATTTTTCTCAGTCGTAAATAAGACATATGATAATGTACTTAGAAATCATCTGTGACTAGATTAGGACATGGAAATAATTAATTGAGAAGATTACTTATTGTAGCCTACAACTTTTTGTCATAATTTAGAATTTTCAGATAGTTATACAGACAGAATAAAAAAGCAGTGGTTAAAATAGTATTTCGGGAGGAGATTATTTATAAACCTTTTATGTTAAGGAAATAAATGTAAACTGATGTTTAAACTTCTGATGCGACAAGATTATTATGTTGACACTGAACTCATTATCATCCATTTTATCAGTAGTGTTTCCTTACTAGTTTCAACTGATCTGTATGTATGTTTTGAATCATGCAATATTTTTGTAGTGATTTTAGTGTGAAATGCCAAATAATGCATTTATAAAAATGGTTTTACTATGTTGGTAAAAGGTGATGAATTTGATAGTGAAGTAAATACATATATATAGTGTTTGTGCAGGTAAATCAAATACAGCATATAGCATAATATTTCTGTCATGTAGAGAACTAGTCTCACTTTCTTCCTATATTGTATGTCGTATTTTGTGTGATGAAATAAATGCAGTTGTAAAATATGAAAGGAACTTTTTAGGAATTTAGGTGCCTTTCCATGAACTTGACCTGGAACTGGCTCGTTTTTTAAAAAGGAACTTGACCTGGAACTAGTTCTTATTTTATATATAGGAATACTTTTAAAAAGAAACTTTCCAAGCCTTGATAAAAAGTATGTGAGACTACAACAGTAAAATACATGCACTGGCAATAGTTGTAGTTCAACAAAGTGATTACAGCTTGCTAAAATAAATTTGACACTTGAGCTGGTTTGCATCAGCAAAATGTTATCTTAGTCTGCAGTAATAATTTTTTTCTAAAATGTCGTCATATAATTTTAGTTGTATACATATTATATATATGCTGTGGATATATACTAGGGTTCAACAGAATACAAACGCAGCACTTCTAAAATCTAATTATATTGGACATCATTGCAGTCTGTTGATAATAGAGTAAATTGGTAGAGCAGGCTGCATCTTGGAACATTCTGGTGGAGCAGCTGAACACAATCTGCATCTTAGTTCCCATGCTATCTGCCGCCACACTGTGTAGACTGGGTACCTAGTTGTTAGTTCATCCACAAGGTCTTGAGGAAGGATCTAGGCGTGTACTTGATGAGAAATGCAGTGTCGTTCACTGGTTGGCATGCAGTCAACTCAACTATATCTGCCAGATTTTGTATGGGATTTTAAGAATTTTTTCAGATTGTTTAAGAGCATCTACAGAAAATTAAGTATACACAGTGGCTAAAGTAATGTTAACATATTTACATTAAGGTTTGTAATTTCATTTTATCAAGAACATTATATTTTTTCAGTAATTTTTGAGATATTCGAAATGTTCTAGTTTAAATTGATGTTTTCAATACACCCTAGATTATTAAATTTAGTTTCTGCTGTACTTAAAGTAAAGTTTTGTACTACCAGGATATCCAAGCCACTAGATTGCTCACAGCCAGAGAGAAAGTAGGAGATAAAATACGTACTTTCTGTAAAAAATACTGTGCCTGGTTTGACGTAATGATATTTAAATACCCAACAAAGTAGGTTGATATGTTCTTTCAACACTTAATAGATGCAATATTTTTTAGATATGAATCAAATTATAGCCTTTTAAATGTCCTTGCTGAAGGTTCTACTAAAATAAAAAGATTGATGATAAATTCATTGCTTTATTGCCCAAAGGCAGGTATAGAACTATGGGTGGCAGCAGTTGATGAAAATCATGCTCCTCTTCCCCACTCCCTTCCAAGGCTGAATAGGCGAGGTGATTCTTCAGTAGTTTGTCATTGCCTTCCACAGTATGGGGATTAGAGGACACCACAGCAGCCAGTCCTGAACCCGGACCTCCCCGGCCAGGAATCAAACCTGACCTCTTTGGCCCAGGAGCTATAACCACTGATCTACGCTGTCAGACCTAAAAGAGGTTAAAAAAGCTTTTTAGAATTATTTGTTGCAGTTGTACATTAAAGTATAGTTTAAAAGTGACACAAAGTTTTCAGGTAGTATTTTAGAAATTACTAAATAAAATCTATTGTACTAAAACATTTTAACAATATTCTTAAAAATTAATAATATTTTTAAAAAAAATTATGTTTACTGTGACAATGAATCACATCAATATTTTTTGTGCATGTTTATTTTCAAACGTGAATATGTTGGAATGTGTGGAAGTGAAAATACGTTCATATATTGAATGAAACTGCTTGTTACCTGATAAATATTTAAATATACAATTTTTCTACTGTCAGAATAAAAATTTTAACTTAATTAATCATTTTTGTTATTGGTTAGTGACATACAAATACTGAAAGTTTCAGTTACAAAAGGAACGCTCACTAGCCACGTTGGCCATGCAACGTGCAACATTTTATCTACTCCATGGACATAGATAATGTCGTTACAGTTTACGCTTTTATCCCATGTACTGAGTAAAAGGCAAAAATATTTCTTATTAAACATATATTTTCAACACAATATATACTTGTGAATAGCGCACCCTCATGTATGTTGCGCACCATGTTTTTTGCAACAAGTTCCAGGGAAAAAATTTAATATGTGCCTTCTTAGTCAGTATTTTTAAAACATATCACAGAGTCGGAGAAGGCACAGCATGAGAGCGTCATTGATTGTGTTGGCCAGGAGGGGGAGGAAGGAAGACATGGCTGGCAACAAAGAAACGAGAGAGGAAGAAAGATATGACATCCTTTAGATTGGTTAGTATGTGTAGGCGAATGGGGTGGAAGAGATGTGAGATAGCTGCTATGCTTGGCCAGCAGCAAGGTTACTTTTATTTATATGACTCTTGTCCCACAAAAATAAAGTGCTCTGTTTATTTTTTGCCCCAGAAAAATTGTAGATCCCGAGGTGTGAAAATTAACACCTCACATTGCTTCTGCCAGCTACGAACTTTGATTTCTGCCACGTACAATTGCTGAGTGGCATGTTCTGTAACTGCTAGTTTAAACCTAGTTGTGTAAGAAGCATGCAATCTTCCTGCCATTATCAGACAAGTTTTTAGCCCATTTATTGTGTAAACACTGACGTGAAACACTTTGAACAGGATCGTGGGAAAGGACAAACAAAAAATTAAGGTTTTAGGAGGATGGTTACAGCAGAGTGAGCGAGGAGGGAGGAGAAGAAAATGAAAAGGAAGAGGAGTAACTATGGAGGAGTGGACAATAAGAAACATACATTCTTCCCCCACTCTTCATACCAGACAACTTACACTACAACTCTGCCTTCTGTTTCCTATTTTCCGTGTATAGCACCTACCCCAAAATTAGGCGTCTGCGAGTACTCGAATTATCGAGCCGAGCCAAGCTTGCATTAAAAACTCGAGCTTGAAATCTACTGCTTAAAAAAGTAGAGCTTTGGAGTGTTTCTTTGGATCTTAATAGAGTGTTTGTAAAAAACATGTGCATTCAATGTAAACCAACCTAGAAATACCCATTTATCGGTAACCTGAATGCATTTCCAAACAGTAAAATATAATAATTATTTCTCCATACTATAAATTCTTTCCTGTATCTTGGAAAAATTTATTAAATATGACTCGTCGATTGTTTACATCATTGCACAAACGTAAATACTGAAAGTATGGCTGGTGACACAGAAGTAGAACATTCACAGATGCACATTCACAGAGAATGTAAATACACGCAGCTGCCATTAATACTTCTATGGTTAGCCGTATTAGTGCGCACTCTGCAGCTTGAATTTGTTCTATGGTCTCATTTTGGTTGTGAAACAACACGCAAATAAACAATATCTGAGTCGTCGGCTAATATGCTCAATAATTTAATACCAATAACCCGATTCTCCAAAAATAAAAAATATATGTAGGATCAAAGACACAGACACAAGAAGTTACACTAATATCCTAATATCCCTTTCTTACAACTCACAATAAATCCATTCAATTTCATACAATAATCCACTAATCAACTAAATGTCCATCATCGTCCATTTGATGGTAATTTGACGATACCAACTGGGTACTGAAGCAAATAGTTCAAATGTCTAAATGCCTTAATCCTACAAACTCAACACAATACGAAAAGTAGAGCAGGACTACCCCGAATGCCCGACGGAAGACCGACAAGTTCACTGTCCAGAAAAGTTCAAATACTTAATGCTTAAGAGGCCGCCGAACGAAAATGCCGTAGGTTTAATGCTTCCAAATAATACTTAGGCGTCTGCCACACTTCCGAGAGGAGAATCCATCGCCGTAAAGTATCTAATTCCGCCGCACCGCTAAAGTATCTAATCTTCTTACCTTGCTTCTAGAAGGAAAATGATCACTGAAAAGTTCGGTGAAATACCGGCCTTATACGTCTCTGCAATTCCAGTATGCATGCCTCCCCGAGACGGCGCGGCCATCAAATAAACCAGAAAACGTCACAGTCCAGTATTGAACAACTTAATCTTCGCGGAAGTCAACACCTCCAGCCGAGCAGCGACCAGGCCGCTCCTGCCTCGGTTTCCTGATGACCAAACTCACCTAGCTCCGGTCCCGTCGTCGACCCGCCCGCCGTTCCCCTCACCCCCCTCTTCACTCGATGAACGTCAGTTCTAGGTTGAGTGGAGGGGAAGGCGGGAGCCAAAACCACGCAGTCAAGTGGGACAAGGAGAGCACAAAGGCGTCGGCACACAGCCATCAACGGGCATCAGGGACACAAATTCCCCCCCCCCCCCCC
>PNEQ01131427.1:0-85931 GCA_003012365.1 Medauroidea extradentata
ATCCTGATAAAGAATCTTTGACGCGATACCTGATACTTTAACAGCCGCCTACAAGGCGTTACGATTTCCGTTATGTCAGTTGCTAAACTGGCTTGCCATGCTTGCTACCATGGAATATGATTTTTAGTCGGTTTTATTATTTATCTCTTCCGTTAAAATATTTCAAGTTTTAAGCGCGTAAACCCCCCCCCCCCCCCAAATTATACACATTTAAACGACGCTAAAATCCTGGTAGTTGCAAATATGGTTTGTAGCTTGCCTTTCAAATTCGGTCACGCATCGCCACTGGTCTGAGGCCACAAGAAAATTAAATGTTTAATTATTATTATTGACACGATGACCTTACTTTACAGTGAACGGTCTATAAATAAGGAAACTTATCTTACATATGTCCTGCGGAAGTCATCACGAAACATAGATATTTCATACGTAACATTTGCTAGTAAATATCCACAGCGTCACATTTCAGAAACATTCGCAACAAATGTTGCTATCATCGGGTAAATAACTTCATCCTACATCCAAAGCTACCAATTTACGAAAATTCTGATAAATAGTTTCGACCTATTATAAACGAGTACAATGGATTTGTTCAACAAAGATAAACAAACTTCATACAGTATGCCTTTTTAAAAATGAAAAAAAAAAAAAAAAACACAATTCCGTTTAAGTGAACAAGAAATGCAATTACTGATAAAGCTACGCCTTTTATATAACACAGCCAACAGTGGAACCTAGAAAATTATGTTCAGTTAAAGTATGTTGGCGCAAGCGCGCGTCTTCATAATAAAATGTGATAACACAATTTCTATAAGAACCCGTGTCACTAAGCATGCTGAGTTTTTACTAATTTCTTCTCGATTACCAATTTGGCAGGATTTATTTGAAAATTTTCAATATTGACATAGCTAATTATCTTAACTTGCATTACAGACATAGTATTCGAAATATTAAAGCGTAAATTAATCTAATTCAAAATTGAAGATAAAAATTCTCTCTCGTAATGTAATAAAGACTAAATAACACTCAGTACCGATTTAGTCCATAAATACGCACCTACTTGTGAAGAGTAATGTTTCTAGTATGAGACATTGCGGTAATTCACATCACACTCTTAATTTATTAAACAAAAACTGATAGCTTTAACAAAACTGGCGACGAAACCTCTTAAGGGCGTTCACGTGGCAAAAATTCAAAGTGTTATATTTGCTTAGCATAATGTTAGTTTTATATAAGTTACTTGTGACTACATTGTCCACTTTTTTTTTTAACTCTCGTAGTTTTCCCACAGTGGCATGCCAAAGTCAGAATGTGCAAGTTACAGGAACATAGGTTTACAAAAACCAAGCGACTTACTTGAATGAAATAATTTACACTGAAATTAGATAACATGGGCTATATGTTAAAACATTTAAAAACACACAATGTAATTATTTTGTACTTTTCAAAAAAATCCGAAAATGACGAAAATCTGCCTCATTTATGGCAACTTTTATAAAAGACAAAATGACTTTGATGCGTGTTTTTAAATTTTTTTAGCATAGTGACCATAATATCAAATTACAGTGTAAATTATTTAATTTGAGTTAAGTCACTTGGTTTTTGTTAAACCTATGTTCCTGTAACTTGCAAATTATTCTGACTTTGGCATGCCGCTATGGGAAAACTATGCGAGCTAAAAAGTTTTACAAGTGGAAAATGTAGTCACAAGTAACGTCTATAAAACTAACACTATGCAAAGCAAATAAAAATTTTTGAATTTTTGCCACGTGAACACCCTTAAGCTCTATCTTCGTGAACCTAGCTGTACGAATCGTTGGATTGAAGTTGTTCTTTCTACTCGCGTGAACAACGAATTTAACACGGCAAAGTAAGGGGAGGGCAGTTCCTTCTTTCGTATAATTTGATAATTGGAGTGTTATGGGGGAGGGGGTTTCTACTAGTGGGTATAAAATTTCTATGGCCATCTCCGAATAGTTCGCACCCTCGCATCCTTGAAAAGTGCACATTGAAGGATGCGGCCATTTTTATTCGTGTCCGAATTCTACCGAGGATGCAAGATGCGTGCTGGCACGCATCCTTGCGCCCTTGCGTTAGTCATTTCTTTGAACTGTGAATTCGGACGGAACGTTTATACATAAATGTACCCTTTACCATGAATCATGTATTGCTGTGAAGGTTGCGAGGATTCACAGACCCGAGGATTAATCCTATGAATTCGAAAACAACTTATATAATTTCTCATCTTAAAAAAAATGCCAAGTTATCAAAATGTTCGAAATACTAGTCAATAGACATCGCTGTAAGAAAGTATCATAAATCAAAAGAGTTGAAACCGAGACTTATGGTTTGAAGGTTGATATAAGACTTTTTGTTCAGCACTTAACATATAGGTCTTCAGCGCTGGTGAGTGAGTGAGATTTTGGCCAGCGTTCAACATCGAGGTCTTTAGTGCTGGTGAGGGGTGGCGTCGGAAGGAAGGGATGTGGGAAATGGGGAATGCCCGAGAAAATCGACCAGCGGCATCGTCTGGCACGATTCCCAAATGCGAAAATCCGCGGACCAACTCGGCCGGGAGATGAACTCGGATCGCCTCGGTGGGAGTATGATTTCAAGAGATGTTAAATTAAAAAAGGATTTAAAGAGTTTACTTCGTGGAGGAGAGTTAGCCGCAATTCTAATTTTTTTGCGTGGCGGAGGGAGTTGATTACCATAAAAATAAGCGGAATGACAGCTGTGAAATCCCGTTCCATATTGCTGCGGCGAAAGACGTAGCACGAACCAATTAAGGGTATCAAAATAACATGGAATGAGTGACCATGTTTCGCAAATGTCTGCGAGCGACAAGACACTCGCCCGCGTGCACTGGCCAGAGCTATTGAGGACGACGACCGGACCATAAAGTCGCGGTTACGCAAAACTAACGCGTTCCCTGCTTTTCTTTCTCCGAAACGGTTTTTTAAGGGTGTCGCAGAAAGACATCTGCCAGTGAGGCAACACAAGCCACCAGACCGCTCCGGATAGGGACGTCACGCAGGTTGTCTCGTCGCCGGGTGCAACTTTTACTCCGCTTTGAATCCCCGCAACACACAGCAACGACGGTCTTTCTGGGCCGCCCAAGGTCGTTGCGCAACACTCACCAGCGACTCGGGAGTGTTTTTTTTATATCTCCCTTCTTTCGCCTTTCCTTCAAGGTCCCACATCTCTGGCTCACAGGTTCGGTTTGCTCCAGTTCGACGAGTCGAGTGAGACCAGGAGGAGGTCCAGGCTCGTTGACCGCCCATCTAGGCTGGAACATCTCTTGACGAAAGTTGTCCGGGGCGTGGGGAATTTCAAACTCAAGTCACCACTCCCCTAGTTCGCGCTATGTGGAGCAAGCAGCAGGCACGTTGATAGTTGGAGGGGCGAGCTGAAGGCGCACGAAGCAAGCTTCCTAACAAGGGCCGCGAACTCAGGACGCCGCGCCAACGAAGCCGCCGCCCGACCGGACTTCGCCCTCGCGCAACCGCTAATTAAAGCAGCACGTCAGACGCGCGAGTATCAGAGCATTACGAAAAAACGGCCGCAACTGTAACACTTTTCCTTTTAATTACATGTTGCCATACCGTCCTCGTTTTAATACCCGAGACACAAAAAAAAATTCGCGCGCGTGTATGATTGGAACCAGATCCAATTCCAAAGCATACAAGGCGACAAAAACTTCGTCAGATGCAGAAGAAGAAGATTATAACACGTCAAGACAGAGGGAGTATCAAACCAAACGCATACACACTTGTTAGCTGTTTTCACCTTTTTCTGTTTCATTAAAATCTAGCATACATATTGTTAAGACATGAAAATTATGCCACCGCGGAGTTGGCAATCGTGGCTGTATATCAAGGTCACTCAGTTTTCTATTACGGAAGTTGGGAATGCCAATTTTTCATGCATACCTATTATGTGCAACTATGTTCCTTTTAGAAAAAACGCGGAGCTAATGTACTAAAGAATATTACATTTTAAAAAAGTTTATATTTATAGTACTCCATAAATAATCTAATTTGCGAGTTAAAAAACGGTCTATTCATACTGCCACACCTCAAAATGTACTAACACGATGTATGCGAAACTCTCACAACCTAAAATACGGCACTAAACTTTGCTAGACTTTCCACGTATGGTAACAGCTTAGAGTCTCTTAACTAAAATAGGTTTAACGAAAAGTTCGTACGTTCAGTGATTGGCGCGTATAGTGTGTGCTTCAGTGACGCCCTTATAACTCCACAGCTATTGAGCTGCCAACGTGCAAATCCGCACATGGCAGGCTAGGTCCTAGGGGCCTCCTTACATGCGCTTCAAACGTGTTTCAGCGAGATGCGACTGTTCAGACTCCTAAATGTAGGAGGGTAATCGAAAGAAATACGCAGTTTAAGTGGTACGAAGACTGATTTCCACCGAGCACAACCATTGGTGATGGTGACCTCAATAACAGACTTTTTTTTTTTTTTTTTTTTAAACCTTCACTTGAAGTTAAGAGCCAACAGGTAGTTTTGGTAGGATAATGTTTTGCAAAAACATAAACTTATTTGGTGCCCCAACCTTGAGGTTAGTGAGATGGTATATGTGGGATGACGCTGTGGTGTCGAGGAACGTTAGTAGATAGTGGACTGCATAATACATTTTTCCTACTTTTGAACAATTTCATCTAATTGCAATGATTAAATATGTGTTGCATTTTTGTATGTCAGAATTGCATATCTGCAAAGCTTTAATGGAATTTGAGCCAATAACCTTTCGAACAATAGACCGGAGGTACAAAAAAACTGCACTGCAACATAACGTCGAAATTATTCACGAAAACTAAATTTAAAAATCAAACGTTACTTTCCTAGGCTTATAGAGGTAGTAACAATACGTCTCGTTAGAACTGTAAGACGAAACTCCTATATAATTTGCTTCTCGCTGGTCGTGCTTATTTTCGGATCGTCTGCATTGAAAGTGTACAAACTAAGTTTTCTTCTTAATAATTAAGTTATCTTATAAAATGAAAATCTTGCATTACTTTTTTAAAATACATATGTAAGCATCATTCTGACGTGAACACCACTTAAATACCTCTACTGGTTAGATAAGTATAATCAGCTGATACAAAACAATTTTTACGCCCTTTCTCCCCATTAGTTGTCGAATTTCGAAAAATCTTAATTGTAAACCTTAAATATTTGTTCAAGTATTCAAGTGAAGTGAAAATCACGACGATAGCTCGTTCAGTCGAAACAAAATCGATCATTAATTAAAAATCACATATGACCGCTGTACAGTACTGGGAGTTCGAATTTGGGAAAATCTTAAAACCTTTTGCGGCCATTTACCTGAGCAAAAAAAAAAAACTTAATATCTCGTTGGGTTCGATTTATATCGAAGATTTATCTAAAATACATTCCGGGACTTTTCACCACCTAAGAGACCGAATTTCGAAAAACCCTTGAATTACAGTTTAGACTACTTTACTGGTGTCTCTTGAACGTGAAAAATATGACAATAGCCCGCTGGGTTCAAGATAGGCTATATCGACGATTAATTGAAAACACATTTTACCACTTTTCACCCCTTTTCACCTCCTTAGGTGCCGAAATTCAAAAATTCGTGAAATTACTTTTCAGGTATTTGCGTAAGTATCAATCTTAAACCAAAATCACGTAGCTATATAAAAAATAATGTGATCGATATATATCGATTGTGAATCGAAAACACATTTTACTTTTTTATCCTCTTTGAGGCCGAATTTGGAAAATATATTTAAATGGTATTTGGGATATTTACAAAAGCATCAATCTAAAAAAAAAATCTATATCTCGATTGGTTAGATAGATATGGAGGTATAACCGAAAACACATTTCACGTATTTTCACCCCCTTAAATAAAGAATTTTTAAACAATCTGGAGTCCTGTCATAGATATTCGTATACGTAACCAATTGAAGTAAATATCACGACGATAGTCAGTTGTGTTACAAAGATATATACGATTCATAAAAAAAAACATATTTTGCCGCTTTTTACTACTTGGGGTCGAATTTCAAAAAATCCTAAAACTACTTTTTGGGTATTTACGTAAGCAACATTTTGAAGTGAATACCCACTCTCTATCCCGAAGGATTCGATGTATCGATAGTTAACTGGAAACACATTTAAGGTTTATTCACCCCCTTAAATGTTGAATTTCGAAAAATCCTTAAATTGGCTAATATGCATTTTTATGTGTGACCTATTAAAGTAAAAAATCACGATGATTGGCCGTCGGGTTCGAGCTGTATCGACGTTTCTTCGAAAATACATTTCATCCCTTTTCACCCCTTAGAGGTCGAATTGCAAAAAAATACCTTCTTAGTGCTCGCCAAAAACCTAAAGGGAACCCACACAAACATTTCAAACGATTCTAGGTTCAGCGGTTTGGGCTGCAGTTTGATATGTCAGTCAGTGATCTCATAAACAAATATATCAGGACGGAGTGTGTTAATTTCGTGAGGTGATAGCTTACAAAAAAAAAAAAAACAGCCGAAAATAAGTTTTCAATTTGTCCCCAAAGTGAAAATTGTGGGAGTAATGCTGACCTGACAATAGACTTTCAAATGACATTTTAATTAAATTAATAAAAACTACTTAATTAATGTATTAAATGACGAAACTTTGTACAGTGTCGTTATGAACGTCTTTACTTCATCCTCAGTAATTTAGTTTGGTAATATCATTGGCCCATCATTGTTCAAATGAGGTAGGACATTTTTCTTCTGCTTCTAACTTCGGAACACTTCACTTTAATTAATGTTATATTACAGAATATTAAAAAGAAGGCACGGAAGATTAATAAAAAAATAGGTCGCAGTTTTCGAGAAAATCGTATGTAAAATGTATGTATTTTACGTAACGCCTGAAACATATGCAGGCATTGCGACTTCCTTACATGACGTGTAACCGAACTAACAGGCGTGTTGTAATAATACTGTTGCGACGGATTTATGATCAAATATATGTAACACGGGCAGTATAAACGTAGGTGCATAGTACTGTAAAGCTGTTGTACTCTGTGCGCAAGGAAACTGCACTATTAAATAAAACGCACAAGTTTATGGCAATGTTCACCAAGTTTTACAAAATCTTAGAGTTAAGAAATTCTAATATGACAATAAATTATACACTGTCTACATACCAACTGACACGTTTTGTCATATCACTAATAAAATGTTTTGCATCACTGCACGGGGTACCTGCTCTGTGTAGTGGTTAGGACGCACTCAATGGACTAAAGCCGACTTACGTCCAACTATCAAAGAGGTTACCTGGAAATTCGATTTTGTAAAACTTGGTGAACTTTGCCATGAACTTGTGAGTTTACATGCACTACTGCAGTTTCACATGGTGCGCTTGTGTGTGTGTGTGTGTGTGTGTGTGTGTGTGTGACAGAATGAATGGGTGCTGCTGGCAGGCATATGTAATGACCTACAGGATCATCTCTAAATACAGAGCACTATTATTACTTTGTCGGCCTTGAAACTCGCGTTTCGAGTTAGTATTTTCAGCACTGAATAAAACTAAATTATTTATTTTAAACAAAAATCTAAGTACTATCCGCCTACATTTAAAAAAAGGGTGCCCACTTTTAATTGCATATGTAACTTTGGCTTTCGCTAGGATACATGACTAATTGATGCAGACATTGTACTCAGTACGTCCAACTCAACAAAAAAAAAATGTGCTGTTAGTGCAACTGGTCAGCACCTAGTTTCCTTTAAAACCATAGACGTCAGCGGTATGGTAATTACAACCTAATTTTTATGTAGGCGGATGGTATTGACACTTATTTTTCTGCATGGTATGTATCATGAATAACACCGAAAAATTCATAGTAAACGCCTTTTTCGAAATCTTCTTGATACAACTCGCAATATATTATGTTATTTTTCCACAAGGACAAACCTCTCAACTTATTTCGGAGATTAGAACATTTTGCACATACATATAGAAACACAGTTCTCACTCTACTCTTCTGCCTTCCCACCTGTGCTATTTCTCGCTCCCGTATGCCTCCTTTTTTCTGTATAGTAAAGGGACTTAATACTAATCATAAAATAAGAAGTTTACAAATACAATGTCATGAATGTATGGTAGTTACTAAAATTACGAAATTTACAATTATACTGCTATCAATGGCATTATCTGTGTACTTAAGACTTTGTTACAGGATATTCTCGCTCAAAGCAATCACTCTTGAAGTCCTAGTTTTTTTTTTTCCTTTCAGCTAATCAGTAAGTTTCCACCACTTGTTAACGAACGTAGCGGTGTAAGTAATACACACACTGCATAGTTTCCACAAAACTTAAAGTTAACGCTAGTCCACAATAACAAGTATTGTTAGGGGGGGGGGCACCTGGTTAGAGCTCGAACTGCGTGCAGCGTGTTTGGAGTTAAGTTTTTTCTCAGAGACCAGTAAACGTGCAATCACAGTGCTTGCCTATGAAAATAAAAGTTGTGAATATGATTTTTCAGACACAACGCAGATTAAATGTATTATTTTAATGCCTTTAAACTTAAACACACACGAACACACCCTTCACCAGGCGGCCACTTTAAATATTTTTCTTGACAGTTAAATGTTCACCTTACCACGAACAACGTATAAAATAAAACAAATGAAGTTGTCTACATTTATTCACATAGTTAATATCATCAAAGAATTTCACATAGTTAATATAATCAGAGAATTCGGGCTAAGATCACAATACAATTAGGAATTTTTTATTTGCGTAGAAACCTACAACTTTCTAATTGAAGTCTTTAGCGTCTTAGTAATGAAAAAACAATATACATCCTACAACATAACTAACGTAACCTTAACTTTTATCAGACAAAGGTAAATAATTTACAGATAATAAGCACAATAATTAAACATAATTATTACAACAAACTAATTTGGGGACTAAAATAAAAAAAATACACACTGGCACTGCGTTACCTACAAGCAGTAAGAATGACTTGGTGCCATGGTAACAATCTCGACGAGATTATGCAGAATGGAGCGAGCCCAAGAAACCGGTTTCTTATACGAACAACTTTCCCGATTATAAAAAAATAATTAAATTCTGCAAGAACGAACCACGCCCGAAGTTGGACAAGATTAAAAGATGATAAAGGAGATGAAAACCTTTGGTGAAACCTAGCATGCATGCATACATACATACTCGAGGAAGATAATTTCAACTTTAATGTACCGTACCGGAGAATAAGCTCAAATATGCGTGCTTATTTCTTCCGCATTTATTTATGCATAGTTACGTGAAACGTAGAAATTAGTGGGTGACGCAAGTTTGCAACGAAACAGGATGAGGCACCTACGAACAACGAAAATTTCAGTATTATTTTTAAATAGGTGTTTTCTGTAAACGTATTCTACAGGATTACACGGTGTTTTTATCAGCTTAACCTTTCCTTCAAGGGCAGCGTAGGAACACAAATTAAGAATAGCGTTACAAAGCCATCTGATAAAATTACGCAATCTTTAACGAATGCAAATATGGTTGGGCTGAATTCGATCAACGAACTGTGTGAGGCGTTTCATTATTCATATTAAGGACGGGTTTTTCTATGATAGTCTCTTCGATATAAAAGATAAATATTTTTAACATTATTTTGATAACAGATAAGTAGCCTAGCATCCTATATTTTCCTTCATAAACACACCCCTTTTCGTAAATAATATAAGGCCAACCATATTACTATAGAAACCATAATTCGAATTATAACTACTTAAGCTGTACAGATGCCAAACTTTCAGGTCACAGGTCATATAGCAAACACCTATGCATGTTTCAAAGATGTGGAGATGCTGCCTATTCAGATAGGCAACACTTCTTACGCTAGAACTATTATGTGATACTCTGCAGGCCGCTGAATATTGGAGCACGTGTTGTCACAATGCTGACCTATGACATTTTTACCCAACTGCGAGGATAGAGAGTAGCATGTATCACTTGAGCACACAGATATGACGTTTCACACATTTTAATTTACAACACATACAAATAATACATAAGCAATGAATACGATAAACCTCGCGTTGTCAATGGTTCTGCGACAACTGCACATATGTTCTTCGATTCCACCGCAGTCTCGTAAACTACTTTGCCCATGTACCACGTATCCAGCACGGAAACGTCCTTTGCATTGACATTGTGATCGCCAGGGAAGAAGATCCGCCATAATTTATATATAAAAAAAAAAATCCATAAATAATATCTTCCTGGCCTTTTAGTTGTATTTTAGCGTTGAGCTTCCCGACTGGAAAAACGGAACATGCTTGTTGATTTTTTTTTTTACATATAGAAGGTTCAAAAACTTCAATGCACAAATTGATAGGTAAGTTGAAGGAGATAAACACAAATAAATTAGGCCAAATAACCATGTGTCGGGAACAAATAGTTTACGAGTAACGGGTATTTAGGGGTATCGAATGTGATTCAGAAGACGACGGTAATTGTTTACGGTACTTTATTTATTTAGAAATATTACAATAAACGTTCAAAATTATCAGCATCAACCTCCGCTCAGAGCCGATATCGATGTACCAGGGTGTCCCGTGGAATACGTTGCGTGAGTTGTACATCTTCCAGCGAACACGAGACTCCTTGCTACGTCGATACCGGCTCTGCGCGGAGGCTAATACTGCTCGTTTGGAACACCTATTGTAACATTGGTAAAAAAAAATAAAAATAAAGGTCTGTAAACAATTACCATTGGTGTCTTCCCAATCACTCCCGATACCCCCGAATACTCATTACTCCAAAAATATTTTTTTCCGGCACATGGTTATCTGGCAAAATATTTGTATTTGTCTAGTCAAGTTCCTTTTACTTTGGGCATTGCATTTTTTTAACACCTGTATTTCCAGGCAGTAAACACAAATACAGCAAGTACGATACTAACAGTTTTCTACACCACAACTATCCTCAACTGCAGACTGTCAGCTGGTTTCAAGTGTCCTGTTTACATTTGTTCACAAACCAATTACCATAATAAGATAGGGACAACCGAAAATACAGTACATATATGAATGAAGGTACCAGAAACCATCTATAGCGAGCTTCGGCACCAGCCTAGCTCATTCATTCACACTGGCCCTGGCCCAGCATTGGCAAACGGAGGAAATGGAACCGACGCAATGCGACTTTTGTACGAGAAATCATGGCACGCTGTCTAAACTCCAATGCGCGTATTGATGAAAAAAGAAATAATGTTAGCGTGTGAGGATAAAAAACCTTCGTACCAGTATCCTGGCATGTCTGCTGCCTAAGGCTGGAACAAAGCGCGAGTGTAAGTTATTATGAAGTGTGCTTGTTCTCGTGTCGAGTGCCTTGTCTCCCATGGCCTTCGCGGCTATCTTCACAGTCGGACTGTATCTCGACTTACCATCGCGCTTTTCTCCGCGGCTGCAAGGCCTTGGAGCGCGTCGCTGCCGAAAATCTCGCCACATGTTGTCTCCCAGGCGAACCAGGGCAGCGGCGCGCTCAAGGCTCAGCAGCGCCGAGACACACGAGGCGATAATTACCTCGCCACGACAGCGCCGCGTCGCCGAGGGCGTTCCCCTTTTGTTTTCCTGACGACCGCCGCTGCTGATGCCTTACACTGTTGCCGAGAAGGAACATGTCGCACCATCAAACTAACGTTACAACGCAATTAAGGATGTTCAAGTGAAGTGGTATAAAATCATAATGTTATATGTGCATTCTCATGACATAGTGTTTAGTTTGCAGACTGTGCTTGTGAGTGCAGTTTCCTCTTACGCAACAATTACAGCTAACAGCTCGCATGGATTTATGGAGCGTTAAAGTTAAAATTTGCATGTTACGCTGCGGCGGAAATAGTGAAAACCAATTTACTTAAACAAAATAACTCACAGTGAAACAACATCCCATGGGCTACGTAACGTAACATTTATAAATTTACAACGTAATATTTTGAATCTTTAAAAAAAAAAAAAAAAAAAAAAAAAAAAAAAAAAAAAAAAAAAAAAAAAAAAAAAAAAAAAAAAAAAAAAAAAAAAAAAAAAAAAAAAAAAAAAAAAAAAAAAAAAAAAAAAAAAAAAAAAAAAAAAAAAAAAAAAAAACGCAAATGTAACGGGAAAAGTTGCAGATCCGCAATTTTTTTTTATCTTCAGAAATTATTTGCTGTGACTTTCCCAAATATTAGGTGTAGCTCACGGCATGTTACTTCACTGTGAATTAAATGGTTTTTCACTATTTGAATGACAGCGTGTCATGTAAGTTTTGACAGTGACGTACTGTTATGAGAAAACTATGCCAAGTTAATTAGTTTCGTAAGAGGAATATGTACTAACAAGTATCATCTACACAACTAATACTATTTCGCAGATATGTAACATTTTGACAATAAACGCACTTGAACACTTTCCAGGTTCGGCATCAGCCGCAGTAATGAATTATATATATATATATATATATATATATATATATATATATATATATATATATATATATATATATTCATTCTGAGACGAAAAAGGAAAACTTACGATTATATTGTATATTCTGTTTACCTTGTACTACAGTACATTAACGGCAGAAGAATTTGTGAATGTGTAATCAGGTTGCAATCAGCCCAACATTTTTTTTATTTCTAATGTAGTGGACTGATTACGGCCTATGTATACTACCACAGTTCAACTGCCACGTTTGTACTATAGAGCGCGGTATATAGAATTTGCGCTATAACCGTAATTTTACATTTTCTTCTCAGAATTCAATATGGTGACTGATTTTGAGCATTTACGTTGTCGCCTGTCCAGGTCGCCCAGCGGCGAATAGAGCTTCGGCCGTTATCAGATTATTCGAAAATTGCTCATTGCACATCAGTGTTGCCAGCTTAGGAATTTCATTCAAAGATCGTTACACGTGTATACTGGCATCAAGTTCACAACTAGCAGCCTAAAATAGCGAAAATGGGTGTTTTTGCTGTACTGCACGTGTGTAAATAAACGTATAGGCGTGTACAATACACTTTTATCTTTAGCGCGTCATAAAATGATAGGGTCACTCACCACTGAATGTTTCATTCAAGCGCATTGTCGGCGAGAAGACTGCACGCCAGAGTGCAGAGACTTGCGCCTAGAGGTTAGGGAGAGACGTAATGCGCATGCTGTATCGTCTTACCGCTTTCGCACTTCTAGACCCCGAACGCACCGAATGTGTTCAGCCAGACGGTCACCTTAAGGAGGATCGAACCCTACCGCCTTGGATTTACTAAAATTTTGTTACAGTGAATGTATTAACATTTTTTATCACGGCAAGGTATAGCAAAAAAAAAAAAACTTACTAGATTTACTGAAATTGTTACAAACTCAATATTTATATTATTTGTGTGATTGAAAACAACTGACAATAAAACAGTGGGAAATACAGTGGCTATGTAAGTAATAGGAACCACGTAGTATAGAGTCCATAAAGTACATGAAACGATAAACAACGCTATGTCAACACGAATAACATATACAACCACATCTCTATTCATTGCTTTATACAAAAAGCTACTAATCCGAGCTGATAAGGATCAATCCCCTTTAAATATTACGACAACGTTCCAAGTCGCTGCCATCATCGTCATACTTGTTTCTTTCCAAGCAAGTTCTCTCCCAACCCCTACTACTACCGCTAATGAAACGTAGCAAATTGTTAAAGGTTTTACCTACCAAACTTGCACTCACGGCGATAAATAATGATCAATGTTAAAAATAAATAAATAATTAATTTAAAAAAATACTCACTGGATCAATGTTAAACATCAGTATTTCAAAGAACTGATATTTGTCCTTTAGTGTCTGCAGGAATACTACCATATGCACAAATTTTTGTCAATTTTTAACGTTTAAGACAACAGGTCCATATTTATGCTGTTTTAGTAAGTTTTATTTTTAAATCCTGAAAGGCCGCAAATATCACAAAACCGTTATATAGAAATGTTGTAGCCCAATTTTTTCAAAGCGTGTTTATAATTTTGGCTTATTACTAACTTACATAAAATTTAATTAAGTCCATAATCAGCCAAAATTATAAAAAATTATGATTTGAAAAAAAAAATTGGCTACATTGTACAAACAATTTCCAACATTTCTATGAAACGGTTTTGTTATATTTGCTCCATTTCAGGATTTAAAAAATTAAACTCGCATAACAGCATTAATAGAAACCCGTGGTCTTAATACTATAGGCCTGCATCTAACATGTCGCGCATTGGAATTAATATTTTACTAAGTAATTTATGCGTGTTACTTTAATTTTCATTATTTTTTATTACGAAAATTGCTTTCTGTCGCAGTGTTTCTAAATCAATCTTACGTAGAATACTTTCCGTTTGAAAACGTAACCACGTGGTGTGTTTCATTAGGCTAGTTTCCTGCTCCCGACCTAAAATAATAGGAAATTCTACACACATCACCTTCCAGTTTGTCGAACTGCCTAAAGACGGCTGAAGTCGTATTCGACCACGAGGAAGATCCCGGGAAAGATAAGACTTTCGTCACACGTTTGTGGTTTCCCGGGAAAGTATACAGTGAGGTAACCTCTTGACGCCAGTAAATATTGTGGAGATGGCGACAAACGTTTCGTAGAAATTTCGACCGCCCTCATTAACATTTCTTCACGGAGTATTAACCAGTGAATAATTAAGGGCACAGTCTACCACAATTTGCATCACCATTTTTTATTTTTTTATTTTTACCAGATATTTTTTTCTTATTTTAGACACAAAATGTGACGAAATTTGGCTCTTATGATATTTTTTTATCTCTCAGAATTTTCACGTAATGGCTCGTTAAAGTCATATTTTGCATGTTCCCGTTTTAAGGATTATACTATAACCAATTGATATACCAAACTCAAAAAATCACAGTGAACAAAGACATTGCAGGCTACAATGTCTTGCTCATAAAAATAAAGAATAAAAATTATTTCTATTTAAAAACATTATTAAATTTTTTAAATTGTTATTTTCAGTTTTAGCATTTTATTTAATACAAATAATTTTTATTTTTTACTTTTATGAGCATGACATTGTAGCCTGCAATGTCTTTATCCACTGTGATTTTTTTGAGTTTGGTATATATCAGTTGGTTTTAGTGTAGTCGTTAAAACGGAAAAATGAAAAATATGGCTTTAACAAGCCATTACGAGAAAATTATGAGAGTTAAAAATTTTTCATAAGAGCCGAATTTAGTCACATTTTTTATCTAAAATAAGAGAAAAAAAATCTGGTAAAAATAAAAAAAATGGTGATGAAAATTGCGTTAGACCGCGCCCTTAATGCTGCTGACTGACCTGAATGATGAATGTAGATATATCCCTAATGTGTAGCATTTTATCAGTTTATACAGTGATACATTTATTGAGCATCATGTTACTTGTATCTGTTTTGCATGACATAATATTTATGCTTGAAAGAAAATACCAAAAATGTTAATACTTACAGAGAGCATAGTGTTTATAAAGCAGTCGTCGTTAACATGAAAAACTCATAGGAATATGGCACTGTACATTTGTATAATTATGAAACACGTAGTACCTCTTACGTCCTAAACAGTTCCACAGCTTAAAATCCGTTTTCGAGTCGTTCGAAATATTACTGGTATTGAAAATTAGAGCAACACGTTCAGCTCCTAATATATAGTTACAATATTCAGAACCTCACCTCGAATATTTCGGAAGGTGAATGCTTGTGCAAAATTACAATTACGTATCGCAGCTTGTAGCCTAGCTCATCTCGTAAGGGGGATATCCGCCTTTGAAACTCGAATTTTAAATTCGTATTTTTGCAGGCTCTGAATAAAACCTCGATGTTTTAAATATTGTTTAGAGTTACCGATATCTTATGCATGGTAAAAAACCGCGTTTAAATAGTCCGTCAACATCTAAAACATACGATTGACCTCCCTTATTGCTTACAACAGTTTTGCGGTCATGAGATATGGTCTTTAGACGCGGTTATAATACATCCAACTATAAAAATAGTTATTTTGTTGCAAGTGTCCAGAACGTAAAGTTTCCTTTAAAAACCCAAAAGTAGCTGTTAGTAACGACGTGAAAATGCCTGATAGTATAGGTAATACTTCGTTAAGGGGCCTCCCTACCTGCGCATCAAACGCGTTGTAGCGAGTTGCGATTTTTTTTTTGACGGAACTACTAAACGCACATTACATTTGCATATCTACGTAAAGAACACACACTTCAAACTATGTTTCTATAGTTTCAAAAACTCGGCACGTTTCTTTGAAAAATTATTTTCGGGCCTCTCAAAATGGCTAAAAATGGGGTTTTCAGACTGCCGTATCTGGAAAATTAACAATCGGATTCGAAAAACACAACTACAGAAACAAGCGTTAGACTTTAAGTACGCTAGCCAAAAATAATGTGGTCATCGCTTAGTGTCGTATAGGAAAAAGGATAATAGTAAAACACTGCACGCCAACTGAGTGGCTTGCGCGGAGAGGCGATAATACATTACATACACCAGTCAGTGGCACTCTTACTGCTCCGTACGCACGCACACGCACACAGCCTATCTAGGGAGGCCCCTTAACGCAGAAGTAAACACATACAAAACCATTAGTACAGTAAGAGAGTGCAACTAATACTGCTAATGTAATTGAATAACAGGTTATACGTTTACCTGGTAATTATTTCCATGTTAAAACAGTTTTATTACTACGATTTTTTAATAATGAATTACGGAAGAATAGCTACACGTCTCGCAATTATATACGAAAGAAAAATGTAACATCACTGCCAGTTAGTTGATTTCTAGCAACAATTATTTCCTCATTTATAAACGATTGGCTGCACTTATCTTAAACAGCGCTTTTGTGACAATACCCCCATTACATTAGCGATATTTTCTTGTTGAATTGCCCTATTAGGAAGATCATGCTCTACCTGGCCTATCCTGTAGGCACTCATACAGACTACACAGTAATTAATGCCAGCAATTAGGCCATTACTTATACCGTATAAATATATTGCTGCTGGGAAGAAAATTCGAAATTTTGCATGTGTATCAAATTGTGATATATTTCATTCACATTAAATTAGATGTTTCCCCACCAATAAAAATTCCATATTCCGTAGCTCATTTCAAAGTCGTAATCTTATTATAAAGACCATTAGAATCCCACCAAGGCGATCCGAGTTCGATTTCCGGCGGGGTCGGTCCCCGGATTTTCGCATATGAGAATCGTGCCAGACGATGCAGTCGGTCAACGGGTTTTCTCTGTGATCTCACGTTTCCCCCGCCCTTTCATTCCAGCGCTGCTCCATACTCACCAGAGCTGAATGACCAAAATCTCTCACTCACACTACTATAAAGACGGCAACATGCAACTGACCACTGTCGTGTCAGCGACATAACCCCCCCCCCCCTCCACCACTGGGCCAGTATTTGAGGGAGGACAAATGGATAACTAGGTCGTGACACGACGCGCAGACAAGGTACCAAAGACATAGACTCGTCCGTCTATCCAGGCAGACAGTTGCTGTCAAGGTCATGGTCTTCACGACGTGAGCTGGCATGAGGATGGCACGTTCCACGTTCCAAACCACTCGGCCAAGACCCTCAAGTCACATTTCCTGCTAATGCTATCGAACTTGTCACCCTGCCAAATATTGACTCGTCAATACGCTGTGGTTAACCACTACCTACTTAAAACCACGTATAAGGAATTTCATGTTATATTATATCAGTGTAAGGGTGCCGTAACAGGCAGCACGTAGAGCCTACGCCTAAAATTAAGATTACAGCAGATCTGGCTCAAAAACTGCAATAATTTCTACGCAATATAATTTACATGTAAAGTGACGCTATGCTCATACAACACGCAGGTCTACGCATCATTTATAACTCCCGAACAATATTTCTGGTGGGCTACGGTTTCATATTTTTTTATATAAGTGAACTATCACGTGACTCGAAGGACAGTGGAGAAGGCGGGACACTCATAAAACTCGCGAAACAAAAAAATTACATTAATTACCAGCGTAGAATTCGCTGTGTATCATTAATCAATTTTCGAAACAAGTCTTCAATATTTACGAAAGATTATTGTAGTCATCAATGAGCACCTCACGCACGGCCCCGCTTCACTGCGAGATTTACGACCTCATTCTAGCACGGCAATTTGGACTGCATAGACCAGGTCATTAAGAGCGGAACAATTTGCCGCCGAGGTATTGGCACGCATCCAGATCACACGAACGCAACAAACTGATGTTTATGGAAATGTGTGCAGATTTATACCCCTACCAGACAGGCCACTTAAAAAAGAAAGTATTTTGAGGGACTTGGGAACGTGGAGTTGCGAAGATCTTGCATTATTTCTTGTGTATACGCTACTGATACTAGCTAATTTACAGTCTTCGCCGAAGCCAGAACGTCCTTGTTCCAAGCACGTCCGTCAAACAAGGCGACGCCTAGAACAAGCCATGGCTGCGATACCTACGACATGTTTCTGTTGAACAGACAAGAAACAACTACGTTTGATTCAAGTGAAATCCTGACTAACGTATCGACAGTTTATCTGAAATAAGTACCCATTGGTTCCTGGCAAACGTGGAGCACGTATGACGCATGAGCGGCGGAGACGTATAGGAATAAAAGCCGAATTGGAAACGAGATGAGATTTTGGTATACCTTTAGCAGTGAGGTTGTTAACGCTGGCGAGGTGATACAAGATATGGAGCAGCACCAGAATGATGGGACGGAGGAAACGGGAGATAACCGAGGAAACCCGTCGACCAACACGATTCCCACTTGCGAAAATCCGGGTCGACGCCGCTGGGAACTGAAACCAGGATCAAACCACCGGGAGGTTAGCGCCTTAGCCGGCGCGTCAACCACGACTTAGCGTAATAAAAATCTAAATACCCTAATCAAATAAGGCTAATGGGAACGCGGGAGTGCCTTTACTTACAGAGCACTCGGAACGGCTGAACTTCAAACGGGTAAGCCAGTAAGATGCGGGATAACATGATCGATGTTAATAAGCAAGGCGAAGTAAACAGTAGTGAGAGAAGGGAGTAGCGAAAGTTGCCGGAAGGGAAAAGCAGGAGGAGAAGGGGAGAGGGGATATTGGTCAACCTCACACACACATACACGCATGCACGTGAACCATACGACACACGCCACTCACACGCGCGGTGAATGGCAAAGCGGTCCGCGAACTGCCTTTCTACGGGGCGAGTGTCGCAAGGCGGCAGTTTAGCGAGCTAACTAGAGCGGCTTTCCAACTTCCCGCCCGAGTGTTGTTTGCTGAGGCCGTAAGGTTCCTATATCGCACTCACCGAAAGTTCGCAAGGTTCCATCGCTACCGGAGGCACACATAGTGATTCTCTATTCCTGCGGTTCATACAGAAACAACAACTAACTTGAAAGCTATCTGCATTAGTAAAAAAAAAAAAAACTTAACTGTCAGTTTCAGGATAGTTTCCGATGACAAAAATTGGCATTATATCGGACAGTTCATGATTTAAACAGTGGTGTGAAAACCGAACACCTTACTGCAGTATAAAACGTTCCAATCTAGTCTAGGCTACACATAACATATAGGCTATGATCAGTCACACTGACAACTCCATCAGGCGAGTCCTGCACTATTATTGCTGTAAAATTTCTTAAGTTATGCTTTCTAAAAATTGGAATAAATTTCTTATAAATCTTCCTTGACCTTACTGGAGACTGTATGACTTTAACTACAGTTTTCTTAAGTTCTCGACAGATTCTTAAGTGATTTCGCTAGTTTTAAGAAGGAAATTTATTTATAAATTAAGTTTTCATTTTTTGTGTATAAGTTTTGTATGAATCGAACACCTATACACTGGTGTTACATTGCTTTTCAACACAAATAAATATATATAAATGATTAGTGGCCATGTGTATTGCTAGGGTTGTATGCATAAATTCGAATGGACAAAGTTGAGAGCTATAGAGGTCAAAACATTTACATGCGGGGATAAAATCGCGTGTAACATGAATACATACTCGAAGATGAGATAATATTTATGTTTTTTTTACCATCATAAAAAAAAAGAGAGGTGTTATGAAATTGACGGTTCTATCTCTGTGTGGCTCCCGAACGGAAAGATTTCAGTACTTTTTTTTTTAGAGTGGAAGCTAGCTATATACCACGAAAAACTGTCCCGCTGTCTAAAACTTATGCGCGCTTTTCCAATTTTTTGAGAGAATGCTATAATCAAAATTAAATGTTTACTATACTTACATATTTTGTTTCTCTGTGGTGTAGCTGAATGGAAAAAGAAACTTATAAAATGTAAACATTTTACAGAGCTGTTACCGGCACTGACGTCGGCAAGGAGCGGCAGTGTAGGGACAATAGTGTACGGCTGCGGAAGAGCTGTAGATAATAGACTGTGTATTTGCGCTTGAGGGACGACTTGCGGCAAAGAGTATTTGAGTAATAGGCGATAGAGTTCTCAAACGACAAGTTAAGACTTAAAGATTTCTAGAACCCCCGACTCACAGAATACTAAATTTCAAATCGATCAGACCAATAGAATTGCTCACAATCACTACAAAATAAAAAAATAAACAAATAAATTAAAACTAGACAAGAACTGATGATCTGTAAACGGCTGAACAGATATTTCCTTGAATCATATCTAAGAACACACACGAGCAAGTCACTTAAATAAATAAATAAACTGTTTATTCGTGTAAGAGCTAGGATACCACAGACAGGCACGTTAAACTTTAACACCACTCTTTTTGCATCGGGGGATTAAAAAAAATTAATTTGTATAGTTACGGATTGTTGGAAAATACATGTTATAATTTCAGGAACTGAAATTATTTTATTTAATTTAGTAAGTCCTTCATCCCGATATACGTGCGCCAAGGACAATAATTTGTAACGGCACATTGGTTCTGTGAAACAAGTGCTGTTTAGTGTAAATCTGCTCTTGCTCCGAACAATTCCTTTCATTTCGAACAACCTAATATATTATTCAACAGCAATTGGTTCGGCCAAATACATGTTTGGCTCAAAATTATTTTTACGTACAGTGTTCAATAATAATTTTAATTGTTGTGTTCTAATATTTAGTTTGTCTTACGCATGATGAATATAATTTTCAAGTCAAACATTTCGTTTTGAGTAAGTGCACGTATGACAACAAAATCAGACTGGTTCAAATAACAGCACGGAATGGTTGCCCTTACAGCGAATGAGTGATTCGAATACCTTGGCTCGAATATAACCTCGACAGTTCCTCTAAAAATGTTGCGACAATTATTACAGTGACAGTTCTCGTTATCGTATCTAGCAAAGAGTAATACGTGCCCGGCACGTTAATTCTAAAAACAAGTTCACAGACAAAACTGTAAAATTTACACATAACGATTCTTCACACTTTCTACTAAGAATGTCTATACGTCTATTTGAATTAAAGTTTAGACACAAGTTACCATCACTCTGGTCGAGGCAGCAGGCCTTCGACTGAAAAGGTTTCGGATTGGAATCTGCGATAAAGTTATTATTTTATTATTTGGAATACGAAGTACAATGCAGGTTTACGTAGCACCTACAATGCCATGTAGTCAAAGAAAACGTTGTGCGTTTGGGACACAAAAAAAAAAATCAACGAACGCGTTGGTTTTAGAAACAAAATAATCAATTACGCACATAAAAATAATTTGTGTGTGCCAATCAAATATTTACTCAGCTTAGTTGCTTTATTTTCCTTGGTGTATTGTACGCAAAAAATTTAAGTAGTGCCATAACAAATATGTGTATATATATGTGTGTATATATATATATATATATATATATATATATATGTGTGTGTGTGTGTGTGTGTGTGCGTGTGTGTGCGCGGGCATTCGTGTGTATATGCATGTCTGCGAGTTTGTGCGCATGTTTATGCATGTGTGTACTAGCGCATGTATGCACTCGTGTGTGTGCATATGTATAACTCCGCATGTGTGCACATGTATGACTCTGCATGTGTGCACATGTATGACTCCGCATGTGTGCACATGTGTGTGCATATGTATGCCTGCGTGTATGCGCGTGTGTGCATATGTTTGCGCGCGCGCGCGTGTGTGTGTGTGTGAGACTGCGTGTGGACATCCTAGGAGACCTCGCTTCTAGTTTAGTGAAGGGCGTGTATAACAAATGCTGCAGGCGTAGTGGAGAGACGAAAGTAGTTCAGTAGTTCGGTATCAGCTGGCGGCGGCGCCCTGTTGTGTCCCGTGACCTTTCAACCACCCCTCCGCCTCCCTCTGTCGTAAGCCACCGCTCCACGCTGCCAAAAGGAATGAATGTCAGAGAACCTGGTCAACAAGCGCTAGTTTCACTGCGCGCATTATTTCCGCGTTGCGAAACTTTGCATAATACGAGCAGAAAATTGGTTTATAATAAATTGCACACAATCACTCGGCGCCAGTACCGATTTAAGGAATTTTCGTTATGGCAAAACAACTTACGTGCAGGGGCCACGGTCGTAGAAGAACAGGTCTGGACACTCGCCTATCTAACAATTAATTTGCTTGACCCCCTTGTTGTTTGGCTGTAGTTCGTCAAGTTACCGAGAATGTCGTACTTTCTGGCGCTGTTTTACGGGCCGTCGGACTCAAAACTCCGTCCACTTTTTTCCATTGTTAAATTTATAAAGTAAATAAAGATTGCTGGAGCCTTTTCTTAAATTTGTGAGCGAAGAAAGTATTTCATAAATTGATAAAAAATACGTTTTGATAAATTGTTTACCTTAGCGGAAAGGAAGTGGGCGGAGTTTAGTCCGACCGCCGTAACATCAGCGCCAATAAAACACAATATTTTCGGTAACTTGGTAAACTACAGCCAAACAACAAGGGGGTCAAGTTTTTAGGCGAGTGTCCAGACCTGTTCTTTTACGACCGTGCACGTGCCCACAGTTTCGGCTCCATTTAGCCGTGAAGCTTCAGTATATTGCTGTCCTCCCGTAAATAAGGCATCAATATATGGCACAACATAAAAGTAGGGTTTACAAATGTCCTACCTCTCCCCTTCAAAACTACATAGGCCCTACTGTAGTTACATCCACGAGTAAATCTCGAAACCCTTAATTTCGCAATTATTTTTGGGCGCCGAAACTTCGTCATTCTGTTACATCTATATGGAACGACCTGCTTAATAAGCAGTTTTTAGTTTACATATTAATGCCAACGCAAACGTTCGTCCAAATGACATATTAATGAACTTTATATATATACAGACATACACATACAGTCAGCTTGGGCAGGTTTTATGCCCAACTTAACAATGTTGGCGTTGCAAATGTAACTTTCGGCCACTTATATCAATTAAGTTTGTGAAGATTTTTATCACTTAACCGCGGATCGTAAAGTACGTTATTTTCTGTAGTTAATCGATTCAATCATTATGTTTTGATGCTTCAGTAGCACAAAGTGTTACGCGTAAATCTAGAATAATTGAACCTTGTTTATCTTAGCAACTACCTTTAGCGACGAATTGTAATCGCGCACTTTTAAAGCTCTGGTTAATTCTTAACTAACATCCAATTGAATATTTCTCTTCTATATTTTAATATAACACATCGCCAACAGAAAAGTTTAAAATTTATAAATTTTACAGCAATCTAAAATGAATGAATAAGGCCATAATGAAAAACAAATAGTATTTAATAACTATTCTAAACAGCGCGGTTTTGAAAATTGCTTACTTTTCCGCGAAGAGCCTATGTTACGAGAGAAGCATTTATACACTCTCGGCAGTGGCGGTTTTAAAAGGGGGGGGGGGGAGAGAGCCTTCCGTGCTGAAGCGCCCCCCCCCCCCGTTTTTATCCACTTTGATGGGCCTCAAATATGTTTCTAATAACACTTGCATTTTTTAATTAAAATGTTAGAACACTAATTTTAACCGTGTGTTCTTCTCGTAGATAAACATTATTATGAATAAGTTTAGCTATTTCGCATAGAAAAGAACATACGCGGCACGCTACAACACCGCTCATTAGTCGGGTGCGTACCCCCCCCACCCCTTAAAGAACCGATGATATATTTTAGTCAATCCCTCAGTACGAAGTACAATATGTGAGCAGTGTGCAGCTATCACGCAGTTATATGTTAATTAAAAAAGGCAATTCCTGTCAGCAACATGTTACTGAAACACAATCCTAAATTGCTAACTGTGAAGACAGAGGAGGTGCGCGCCATGTTAGTTGGCGGGGAGCGCATTGCGCAAATGAAAATGACATTCCAAGAATTTGAGAAGCAAGTAGCAGTACAAATATCTAGTATACTTCAGGATGAAAATAAGTCGTAAGATTTTTTGAAAAAGGAAACAATAGGTATATAAAATGCTTGTCCTCTCTTAGACATTCCGTACTCGCCAATCCCAACATACACGGCGCGGGCTAATGTTCAAAGGGACATCTTCGCACAAATTGCGGACAAGAAAGCATCATTAGAGTGAATTATACGTGCATGGGAGATTATCAACGCTAAAAACGTCAATGGAAATCACAAGGTTTTTGGACGTCAAAATAGGGGAAAAAATCCGAGATAAAAGGTTTTTTCTAAATATATCAGTAAAAAGTTTGCCAAAAGCGTTGCGCTTGTTTAGAATAACCTCTTACGCCGCAACCAAAGACATGGAATTTAGGCGTCAGAGGTATTGTGCACAATAAATACATCACTCGGACAAAATACGTAATCAGAAAGTTGGCAAAAAAAACTGTTACATGCGACTGCTATTTTTAATTTTAGATACTGACTTCGAGAAACCAAAATGTAAAATCTATATACTTAATACTGATTTATGTACGAAACTCTTACATTAGGTTTAAATTAAATATAAACGCAGTGAACGGAATACACAAACCCATGGAAGTTCAATACGAGGGTAAGAGTTTGTACATAACAAGGGTATTCCTTCCTGTCGAAAATCGGGACCGCAGTGATGTTGTGACCAGACCACGCGCTTCCAAACACGGTGCTTTGGGTTCGATTCCCTGCGACGACACTTCCGATTTTTGTACGTGGATAAAAGTGGCGGACGTTGTCGTTAGCTGATGAGTACTGTGGAGGTACTTCCTGCTCTTTCATTCCACCGCTGCTCCATGATCCTCTCACTAACGCTGTTAAAGAGTTGACCAAAAACACTTCACCTTGTTATGTCCACATCTACTGACAACATAAAATTCACGGCGATAAATGTGCGAAGGCAGAAAGCTCTGTGCCGGACGGGGTTGAGAGGGAAGGAGGCTGTGCGGGGGAGTACGCGGGGCAGGTCTATTACGGCACCGCGTGGTCAGGTCCGCGGCGGCGGCAGTAGGTCAGCGTCGGCCGGACAGGTTCCGCCACTGACATTCACGGCGAGGCGGGGCGGGTTATCATCGGCCCAGTGCCCGCTGCTAGCGCGAGCGTCTCGTCCAGTCGGCTCGTTATCATCCCAGCGACGACTACTGTTCTGTATAAGGTGCTTGCTTATGAATCTAGCGCTGGTACGGGGTGACATGATGTGAATATGGAGCAGCGACAGGAGATCCCCGAAAAAACCCGCCGACCAGATTCCCACATGCGAAAATCCGGGGACCAACCCGACCGGGATTCGAACCCGAATTGACTTGGTGGGAGGTGAGTTCGCTAGCCACTGTGCCAACCGCGGCCCCTGCAGTACTTATGAAAATTCATTCGCTGAAGTACAGTCACGTGAACAGGTTTCGTCGATCTATAATATTAGTATCGTGCTTGTTTCTACGATATTTTGAACACAACGGGTTATTCAGTTTCACTTCGTTGTGCTTTCGGCTATGGCTACTGTTCACTTTTTTTTTTTCGCGCTAAATGATAAATTTTGTCTGCTAACTGTCGCTTACCCTGCCCTCGCGCAGAGAAAGTGAGGAGTCGCTCGAGAGGGCGTCAGCAGAAATTTCTAACACAGGTAAATAAATGTCTTTTGAATGTTTCATGCAATAATACAGCTTGTCACGGGGAAATTACATTCGAGTTAAATTTCGAAGACCGTAAACATTAAATTTTGACTGACTTACCCTGCCCTTGTAAATTTCCATAAGCGCCTATAGTGTACCAAAGTAACTATAAGACATAATGGAAATGTTGATAAGCACCCCCTGTCCGGAAATGTAAGAACTCCCGTTGAGTCGGAGAGAGATCTCCTCGCAAGAGTACTGGATGCAGCAAAATATCATTCAGCACACACCACGTATCAATCTGAAAGCAGGGTCACTAACTTGAACACCTTTTGAAGACCATTCAGGCCACAGATTTCATTTTATCATATCCATATAACACCACAACGGAATATTTCTAAAGAAGGGTCACTTACAATACTTCATAGGCTATACTAGTTCCCCTCTAAAATACTTACTATGCTATGGATATTCTCGTACACTTCATGTATATAGTATGCATTAGTATTACGGTTTCTTCGTGGCAGCTATGAAAAGAAATATAATGTTAGAACATGCGGCGAAGCAAGGGAAACAGCATCAACTCTCGGCTCTGGTCGTAACTAATGAAAGTATTTCGGTGATGGAGGATATTATTAAAAAATCCGTTTTTCGCCTCGCACGTTACTGGTAGGAGAGTGTATCTTCCCGCAGAATAACAATAACAGTCCTACAGACAACTCAGGGTTGTGTAGTCATCGCGAAGCATCATTTGGTGAAAGAATCCCTCAAAGTTCGCCATTGGTTAGAACATAAGTTTTTATACAGATTACATATGTCCGGGTAAGGAGGCAGGGTTCGAATGCAGTTACCAACGGATATGCGTGCCATTTTTTACACTTTAGTTTACGTTGCCATCGTAACATGTTTGCACTAAATTTGTTTTATGCGTTGAATGAAAATTTAGTGTCAAAGAACATACTCAGTAAATCGGTTTATCAAACAAATATTTTTTATTTATACTCTAAAACAAATATTACAACTTTAAAACAAAGAATTTGTACATCACGGGTATAGTAGAGTCTTAAGAGCCGATGAGGGTGACGTAAGATGAAGGGACAACACAACATCTATGCCCGAGCCGGGATTCGAACCAAAGCCCTCTCGCACCACAGACCGGCGCCTAACCGAATACACTACGGAGACCGAATCGTAAGGAGGGAAGAAGACCCTAAGCAAATTTTCAGTATATCTTAATTCCAAAATATTTAACACAAAATCGTTCTTGTACAAATGTCTGGCCCCTCGTGACCCGAACGTATAGCGCTACACTTGGCCATCGGTTAATTCTTTCTTCAATATTATGCTTCATTTTTACACATTTGTCTTGGTAAAATACTTATCTGAATTATTACTAAATGTGATTTATAGCGTCCTACGGCCTACTTAAATAAAACATAGATAAATAACAAAATTAATTAAAGCAACCCCCACTGCCAAGTTAACAATGTGCTGCGGACAAAAGGGAAGAGGATTGGAAGGTACAGGGTTGCAGGTACGGCCCGAGACCTTGTACTACGGTAGACCACCCCCTCTCCTGGTTTCAGGGCCCTTGATATTCCCTTAATATTACTAAACTGTTCCTAAATTACTCAAATTTTATTATCTCCTTTAAATAATCTAGTATTTAGTACTGTAGTGTGATGCCGGTTATTTTTACACCCGACACGAGGTATCTACAAAATTGTCCTTTCTTAATTTATAGAATTACTTTTACTTATACATTTAATTCAGTGGGTGCTACAAAATCTACAATTTAGCACGTCACTACGAATAACATTAAGGCTCACCTATTATTCTAAAACAAACTGTTCACAAGAAAATACATTTTATGTCGATGTGAATACGCTATTGTACCTAACTTTTACTACTGCTATAACTCAACTCGTAATATGTTTGTATACAGCCCCACATTTAAGAACATAAAGTGTTAGGCCTATATTTCACTATGATAAATAACAATTTTTGTTATCAAACTGGTGTCCATAAAAGTTAAAAACGAACCGCTGCTGCGGAAAACACTCTCCACAAAGACTCCCCGAGACAGATGTATGCTCTTTGTTGAATTTCAAATGCAAACAGTTACAGGCCTCTTTTTAGTAAATAATTTATAATTTCTTCATTTGTTGCAGGTAAGCTGATGAAATTTTCCCGACTGATGACTAGAGATTAATGTTGCAGCATTCTACATCCATGAAAACGCATGCTTGTTTTATATCATCAACAGGTGAGCTGTCCATTACTTTCGTAATAAATATGTTGCAAACTGATTCCAATAAAGTAGAGTGTACTTTTTTTTAACTACACATACATTTCATTGGTAATTTTACATTTTAGTGTGTGTAATTAAAAAAAAAACACTACATTGTATGAAGTTGTACACAAATGTTTCCAGAAATGGAATTCGAGCTACACGTTCCTACTGAAAAACATAAAACCTGCTGCTTAGTAATCAAACATGTACGTGTTAAATTACACATATTTGAGAATGTGTAAACGACACATCAATGTAGTGTAATTTAGTCAGTTCTCGTAGTTTTTTAAGGTACTGTCATTGTTAAAACATATGCATGTCTGTCAAATGTCAGTGTTTATAAAGAAGAATTTTACAGCTACAATAATTACGTAAACTCGCGTTTATAATTTAGTAAAAAAACATAAAATGTAGTCACTTTTTCCTAATGTGGAAGATATTTACGTTATCGCTATTGTTTAAACGCAATCATATTAGTTAAACTTTGTATGTCATGTAATTTTCACAGCTATTATTGTATAATTTTTTTACACCTTTAGAGAGGAAACAATTATTAAAGAGGAAACTTACCACCTCATATATTTAACATTTTCTAATTCTCTGCTCTAATCCTACCACAAAATATTGAAAATTATGTTCGAAAAAATATCTTAACAATGGATTAAATACTTGTTAACCTCAGACCAGATAAAATGATGACAAAAAAATTGTGAGGTGACTAGTGGCTGAAAATTTTTCTGCGAGTTAAAAATATTTTCATAATGTCAACAGTTTAACATACCACACAAATCATCAAATTCATATTAAACTGACGTTTTGTAACATTTTATTTTTCAGTAAGTAAAATAAAAGTACTAGTACAACACAGCAATAGCACGAAAATTTAAAGAAAAAATTGAGGAAAACAGAATGTTCAGGTCAGATTTCAAATGCGAACGCAGGTGCAGATATAGCACACACCCAGCAGCCAGAGAATAGGTAACTCCTCAAAATGCATTTCTGACGTAATATAGAGTCAGTTTATTTAATTACTACGCGAACACTAAATTATTTGTAAGATGATAGTAAAAATTCTGAAACATAAATATTTTTGTCAACACTTAAGTGAAGTACTGTATCAATCCATACGTAGCACGTCGAATTTCAAGTAGCACTTGCGGTCTTGTAGTTAGAATTCTATATTGGTAACTCAAAGGGTATAGGTTCGAATCCCGTCAGAAACTTGCAAATGTTTAGTTGGTTGGTAATTCTCTACAAGCGCAATAATAGAGCTTTTAAGAAAATAAATGTAACAATACAAAATACATTTACAAATGTCGTTTTCAAAATTACAAAAGTAATCATCAATTTTTATCTGACTCAATGTGTAACTTGGTACAAGCATCATGTACAAATATTGATTCAGTGGTCTGATTATTTTATAAATATGATACGCATTTTTAACATGATGAATTGTAAAACTACAAAAAAAAATGTTGGTGAAAAAATACATGGATGTATATGTAAATTGGTTTATATGTAAGATTTGACGTGAATTTTTTTCGTGTGCGATAAAGTAAATCCTTTTACAGATACCAAGTTCAGTTGCATATATTTGCAGATCTCGAAATTAGGTTCCAATTATACTTATTTCCAGGCCAAGACAATTGCTAGACACTGGTGAGATGGAAGAGACTATATACAAAATTCCTACACGAGTAAGCACTCAAAATACAGATATATAATCTGAAGGCATAATAGGCAGGATATGTTGCATCCTTCCGCGATGTGACAGCGAAAGTCAAACGTTTCGCCATGAATTTGGGAAAGGAATTCCCCATACCAAGTAGACAATCACCGACCCTTGGCGGCGTCCTGAACAAAAGACAAAGTGTATGTATACAAAATACGCACACAAAACCAGGAGACGTACCTGGCATGTCCAACGGACCTCACATGCGGTCTAACAAACAGCGGGCTACAGGTCTAAAAACTAGAGTAAACATGGAGGAAACCAGGCAACCCGCAGTGCATGTGTCGTGACCAGCCGAGGTCAGAGAAGATAAACAAACAGAAGCCGGGGAACACGTGCGTGGGTACACAGGCACGACGTGGACCAACCAACTTGCCACGCAGCTGTTATGTTACACAGCAAGGCGTTCACTCCTCCATCACTCAAGCGGTCGTTCTACTCCCTCTCTCTATTAGTCATACACACAACACAAACACTCTCTCCATCCTTCCAGCCTGACAAATGCCCCTTCCCCCAAGCCACAACTTGCTGATGTTTCCACGCACGTATCTGTCCAGAAAATTGATTACCAGACAAAGCTTTTTTTTTATCCATCCCATTTTTCAATTTAAGACGTGTCACTTATTTCGGTCAAATCTGAAAAATCTCTTCCTTATTTTCACGTCGCATTAATGGGACGGCTATAAAAACAGGAGAAGTACGGGGAGAGGGTTATATTTTCTGGAACAAAAGCCGTAAAATCTGTAATGAGATTTTCACCTTCACTAACAAAAGGAAACGATTTGCTCTCCTCGTTCAGAAAATGAAACCTCATTATTACTTTGTTTCAAACTGTACACTTTCTTTTTAAGTTGATGGTCTTTGTCAAATTACTAACGTCAACATACCTGGACTTAACTCTATCTACGACCTTACGTTTGCTACTTGGCTGCAACAGCTTTAGCTCAGAAGGGAGTATTTTTGTGTCATATATTTTATGCTAGTTGCTTCTTGCATACCACATAAAGTTGGCAGTATCATATTTGAACAAGGAGTAGTAGTGTTCTTTAAATCATTATAAATTAAATATAAATAAAAAAAACAATACTATAAATGATCGTGCACGAAGAAGTTGTGCCACTTTATGATGTATCGATAGAACTACACAATTTAACTCCGTGTAAATTATTCTCAATAGTCGTAACGTGTTTTTCGGTTCACCTGCACTTAATGGGTTACAAAGTATTTTCCCCGTGATGATTAGTTTATTGTACTCAGTAGAAAAAACTTGTATAACTTTCTACGTATTAACGTTTCAACATAGTCTATTTCTTATTCGTTGCTATTAGTATTAGCCTGTACGGCAACTGATAGTGTACAAAATTAAAGTTACTAATTATAATGGCGGGAGGTCAAATAACTATACAATCCCTTGCATTTAAAGGTGACGTAGGCGTTTCAAACCCGGTGCGTAAGAATGCAGCAGTCGCTACAATTTCGTATGGTTTGTATCTCCGCGCATGTAATGAGAATAAAATTTACGTTTTTCCTGTTCGTTGCTTTCCACAGTTCAATCAATAAAAGCGATTTCATATCGACTTATTAACCTCGGGTGCCCTCAGCTTTCATAGGTGAGCCTAAACCCAATAAGAAACAAGAATGCTCGACGAACGCCTTCCGCGTCCGGCAACCCCGGCAAGTGAGCTCTCACCTCTTCACAGCGACAAAAGCTTCCCCTTTCCCTCCGTGGATACAACCCGCAGCCAATCAGCGATCTCCTGACACAATGGCAAACCTTTTATTCAATGTTTTAATTTTTTTGTCACAGTATAATGACCATCTTAGCCCCGCCTACCAGCAACGAGAGTGAACGCCTTCGAAGTGGGAGAGGGTTGGTTTTTCCCTTTTTTACCATGACGTTACGTACATGTAGCCATTACTGCGTGAAAACATAACTTTCCTACATCATTTTTCTTCCAAAGTCCGATATCGGAAGCCAGTAGCAATATATCTATTTAACACTAAAATCATTTACTTATAATATTACCGATACATAAAACGGTTTACTTTAAAATACTGAACAAAACCAAACTTGATCTAAATTTCTAGGATCATTTTGACTAATTAAATAATTACTATACGTATAGATTTATTTACAAACTTAACGAATTGATGAAATTGCGCACCTTAAAGTAAACATAATTCCAAAACAAACATCTTAGCACCTCAAATTGTTAGTTAATTCTGAAAGTTAACCAAAATCAAATATTTAGTCGTATTTCCAAAAAAACTTGAAATATCAGTTTAGACATTTGTATAAGTATTCTATTGAAGAGAAAATCACGATGATTGCCCGTTAGTTTGAAGTTATATCGACAATTCATTAAAACACATTTCGCATATTTACAACAAGTTGTATACTTCTTTAGGCCGAATTAAAAAAAAACTCACACTTGAGACATTTTATGGGTTCGAGGTATATCGACGATACATTTTTCACTGCTTTTCACCTCCTCAAATGTGGAATTTTAAAAACCATTAAATGAATTTTCAGGTTTTTACGTAAGCATCACTCTTAGCAAGAAAAAAAAACACTCAAATTTAAATTAAAAAAATAAAATCATATATCAGAAATGCAGTTATAGGTATAATTATCTGAATGAAATAAAAATCATGACGCCAGTCCGTTAGCTTTGAGCTCTGTACAAGATGCATTAACATGCCTACATATCTCCTCTGTTAAACCCACGGGACTTGAAATTAAAAAAAAAATCGCGAAATCGCTTTTAGGGTACTTACGTAATCATCATTTTTAAGTAAAACAAAAATATTGCATCGCTAAAGATTTTATATATAAGATTAATCGAAAAAAAATTCACGTATTTTCTCCCTCGCAGGGGTGAAAGTTCGAAAACACTCCTCTTTGTGCTTGCCTGCATCATGAGAGGAACATCCACCCACGAAATTTCACTTGCCAAGGTTCATCGGTTATACCTGTACGTTAATGTATCAACTTTCATAGGACTGATACGCAAAAAGAACGTACGGGTTTGTGAACATACAGTACACCATTGCGCCCATACATTATTATTAAGTCTAATTGCAACAATCATTTGACACGTAAATCAGTCTAACATTACCAATTTTAAAATTTGCAACGAAGCATGAATGTTGGCTGTCAGTTCAATATTATATTCACGATTATGTAATGTTAGATAAGCAAAACACGAAAAAAAAAAAATAAATAAATAAATAATAATAATAACCCCTTGCGTACATGCATGATCACCAGATGGTCAAAATAAGGAAGCGCTTGAACAAATTTTTTTTTTTATTAATATTTATACGTGTACAAGGTATGGTTCGTTTCGTAGACATACTGCAATTAAAATTTTTCATCTTTCATAGTTTATTTTTATAATGACATGTAAAAGCCCGAATTTGCGTAAAACGAGTTTATGTTTTAAAGGAAAACCAACTGACTTACCGTGAAGAAATAATTCACACACTGAAAGAAAATAATTGTTGTAGTTACCATACTTATGTTAAAATGGGGACAACATTCCAACTTGAATGTCGGTACTATCTGGGTTGTTCCTACAACAATTTGTTCTGTAGACGTAACAATATATACTGTGAAAGAAAAATTATCTTTGCTCGTTCTACATAACAACTTGTTACGTCTACAGAACATATTGTTATAGGAACAATCTAGATGGTTTTGACAACCAAACTAGACTGTAGTCCCTATTTTAACAGAAGTATAGGAACTCCAACAATACTTTTCTTTCAGTGCCCTGAATAACGATGCTGTAGGCTACATGGTCTCCTATATAAAAATAAAAAACCTTTGTAAAGAAATGGCTAAATTTTATATATAAATATTCAAGGAGATTTTTAATAATAGAAAATATTTTATTTTTTGTTTTTATATAGTGTACCTTATAGCCTACAACATCGTTATTTAATGTAAGTTATTTCAGTTTGGTAATCAGTTGGTTTTCCTTTACGCATAAAACCGTTTTATGCAAATATGAACTTTGACATGTAATTATTTTTAAAAAAATAAGCTAAAATTTTTTTCACTACAGTAAGAATTAGTCACAATGCATGTCTACAAACAAACCGAATCTTGTACAAATATAAGAGTTATTAAAAAATAAAAAATGTTCAGTCACCGCACCCTTAAAGTTACAAGAGAAAACAATTTCAACTGTGAAACTCACACAATCGCAAAACACATCGTGTGGAGTACTATGACATTTCATATAAACAAATTGGCGGCAGCATCATTAAAACCATCACCGGTAATTTGGCCTTGCGAAATGATAGGAGAACCCATTTGTCCAGTAAACATAAACATAAATCCATGCGTATAATACTAGCATGGCTTATTTCACTGCACAAACGGAAGCATACGTTTCTTCACATTTATTAATAAAATTACGGCTTACTTGTAATTTTACACAACTTACCTACGTCACTTGATAACCGCAGCACAGTAGTGTCTTCTGAAAAAAAAAAAAAAAGTAAAATATCAGTAAGCATATGTCACTATATAATATTACCATACTATCATAACCACACAATATGTAGGTAACTATGAACACACGACATAACCGTAGAATTTACGAATACGTTTTTTTACAAAAGGGTAAGCCTAATGTATAACGATGTCCTTTGAATTTATCATTTATACAAAATTAAAATTCCAGTCAACTAAATGAAATAAATGTAAACCACTAAACGTTAAAACTAAAACAGTTTTTATGTTTCGCGTGTTTCAGCATTTATATAAAAGATACAAAGCGAAGGTGGTCGATAAAAAAGGTTTGAGGTATTTCATAGAGACTAAAAATAGAGAAAAGTAGCACGAGCAAACATTTTCACACATCATGCAATACAGGATGTTAAAAAGCATTAGGGTTTATGCTTCAATAGGTACACGTTACGTATCAATACTCAATAAAAACGAAGTAACTATAGCGACGTAGTTTTAAAGCGAAAGAAAGCAAAAGTATCCGTAATATTCCGCATGGTCGTACGTACAACTTCAATAATTGAATGTTTGTAGAAACTACAGCGACAGAACTGACACCTGTGGTAATACGTTACCCACGATACGCCATTACATTTAGCGACTTGGCGTCACTTCCATCTGTTACGTAACAAGTGGTCCTAACTGTGTTCGGAGGAAAAAAAAAAGCTCTACAAGATTGGCAATTTCTGCTACGCTGTCATACGATACAAATAGGTAGGCTTAGGAAAAAGTACTCGTACTTTCACGGTGAAGGGGATCACATAAGTTCACACAAAACCAGCTGGATCGTGCCATTGCGACACCGCTGGGGCCAAGATCTGAGATCCGTGACCCATAGTAGACCATCTCGAACGATACTGTAAATAATTTAAAAGTCGTCTAGAAATAGTTCTGGTACAGTTTTGTCACATAGCATTAAAAATATCGAGTTCACTTAACAGATACAAAAAATTTGTCTGCAATAACAACACACACGCAGAAGATGAATATGAAGAAGAAGAAGAAGAAGAAGAAGAAGAAGAAGAAGAAGAAAACACCCTTTCTTTCAAATGAAAACATATAAATAACATAATTCGAAATAAACTGCAAGAAAATTGAAACTTATTAAGGTTTCGTTTAGCTTATCTAGACATTTTCAACAACGCCAATCCACGGTATTTAGCATCAATGTACTAACATGAACATAAATAACTTCTTAACTGGCTGTAACGTTCGCCTAGTTATTAAGCAATTGACACGCACATACATGTAAAATAATCACGCCACTTGCCGCAACAAAAGTAGGCGAAACACGTTCATTTGGTCACACTAGTCTACGGAACTAGCCGTTTAACAGTTATGACTTTTACTTTCAGACTATTGTTGTTTCAAAGCCAAAATAGAAATACTACAGGTAGAAGTTCAGCTCGCATACACTTCCAGTCAGTTTTATGAGTGCGTAAAGCTAAATAAATAATATGTAAACAGTTATCTACTGAATAAACTAAATTATGTATATTACATATGTGTCTCATTCAACCAGTCGTAAGCTTTTTCACAGCATTGCTAGGCACCTGAGTGTCAAACAAAAAAAAAGGGGGGGGATGCGATCACCAGTGCACTTTGCAAAAAGCAGGGTCATAGTCCCCTTACAGTAACAAAAGTAGTCTTTTTTTTTTTTTTTTTTTTTTTTTTTTTTTTTTTTTTTTTTTTTTTTTTTTTTTTTTTTTTTTTTTTTTTTTTTTTTTTTTTTTTTTTTTTTTTTTTTTTTTTTTTTTTTTTTTTTTTTTTTTTTTTTTTAAAGCTTACAATAAGTACTTGCCGCTTATGGTACACAGTTTACGTTATTATATTGTATAGCATATGATGTTAAAGAGTTGTTAATATTTACGCAGCGAAAAACTGTCAGGAGACAAACAAGTCGGCCCAACATACAAAGTGAGTGAGCGAGAGCTGTTGGTCAGCGCTCAACATCGCGGTTTTTTTAGCGCTGGTGAAGGATGACATGAGGTGAGTGTGGTGCAGCGTCGGAATGAAGAGGCGGAGGAAATGGGAGATTCCCGAGAAAATCCGCCGACCAGCGGCATCATCCGGCACGATTCCCACATGCAAAACTCCAGGGACTGACCCCGCCGGGAATCGCGGCCCCTACAACATACAAAGTGTGGAACAGTGTACAAAATCGAACTACAAGTAGATGTGTGAGTGTGAGGTGTCGCAGCAAGGTGAGCTGCTACTGGCTTGGCTTGCCGCCAGCCTTCCTACAGAACACAGCAGTGCTCAGTTGAGTCACAAAAGGACGCCCTTGACATCGCAGACGGCCGGGCCGTCGTGACCCGCGTGTACTCCGCGTACATCCGCGACTCTCCCGTCCAGCAGAGCACCGTGGCTCTGACCCACACATTCACACTAGCAACCTGTTCCGTGAGAGCGCGGCAGGTGAAACGATCAACGCCGTCTTCTCCCAAGTTCGTCCGTACCGGGAAAGACAAGAAGAAAAATCGAAGACGTCACGCGGCAGCGCAGCGGACAGGATCGAAAGACCCTCCCGCTCTGAAATGTATCGCGTGAACTTGACTGGAAGCTGACTGGTTGTCCCCCGTGAACGCCGGCCGGGAACGTTTGTCAGATATCTGTCTACCGGCCGGCTTCTGGTCCACTACTCTCTGTTCGCCGTAACACTCGTTATGTTCTGCCCTTTACAAACCTCTGTATTGAACTTGTATTCTGGAGGACCCGGGTTTGCTTCCCAGCTTCGGAAATCCCGATTACGGTACATTGTTTCCCGTACAGGCGAATGGTAGGATAGTTCCATACCCACAAGCCAAAGCCGAGTCCACTTCCAGTTCTTGTTATTGTGTAAAATTGTATAGTCATCTCTAATGGCGTCGCTGTCGACGGGCCGTAAAGGCTCAATAGAATATAAAAGTTCTCATTAGTTTCAACTTACTGTCAACTGCCTTCCACCAGGAATATAACAAATATTTTTTAATGCAATATATTTAAGCAGGGCCTCGTGATACGTTGAAATGTTTTAAACAGGTTGTTCCCGGTATAAAGTTAAGTAATTTAAAAACGACCAGCCAAATTTTTCTTTTCAGCTGGTTTTCATTATTTGGCAATCATTTCCCGTGACTAATACGCAAAGTGTATACATTTCCTGTCAAGAAAGAAACCAAAACACATTTTAATTATTATAGGTTAGTGCCCGTTATTAGTTGATAGGGTCATACAGTGTACTTACTCACTTTACCGTTGTGTTATAGTGTGAGAGGTATTTTCGTCAAAGTTTAACATCGAGGCCTTAAGTGCTGGTGAGGGGTGATATGACTTGAGAATCGTGTAGTGCCGGAATGAATGGGCGGGCGAAACGGGAGATCCCCGAAGAAACACACTTTTACCAACTTCCCTATTCTGAAAGCCCGGGTTACTTAAAAGTGGCCGATAAAGAACATCAATTCAGGTTGATTTATAGGACAATGTAAAAGTGAATAGTGGTCAAAAGGTTTATGCAGAATAACGAGCTTTTGGCATGTCATTAAGCAGGCCGATTGCCCAGGCCGCTGAGCGGTGTGCTGAGCTTCGCCCGTTAACAGATTATTGGAAAACTGCTCAACGCACATGGGCGATGTCTGCTTAGGAATAGAAGCCAAAGAACATTACACGTGTGTACATACATTTAAAGATCACCACTACTCATTAAGGCGTATTTTATAGCGGCAAAAAAATGGCAAAAATGTTAGTTTTGTGGCCTATTTTTAGGCATGTTAATCTGGCCGCAGAAAATTTTAAAAAGTTTAGACGAGTACAATACACAATTCTCTTCACTAATACGTCAAAAATTATAGGGTCACCGCTCAAAGTATCATACAGTAGCGTTGTCGGCGAGACGACTGCATTCCAGCTAAGTGACTTCCGCCTAGAGTCTAGGGATATACGTGATGCACGTGTTGTCTCGTCTTGACCGCTTCCGCACATCTAGTCTCAGGCCTCGAACGCGCACAATATGTTCATCCAGATGCCACTGTAAGAGAAGATACAATTAGGAATGCCTGTTGTCAAAAATTGTGTGTACATTCTTGCTATATACACATTTGAACAGTAAAAAGAGCCATATTTGAGCAAGTTCGACAACACGCAGAAAAAGTATTCGATGTTATCGAAAAAATAAAAACTAGCAAGGTATCACCACCTTCGTCCATAACTAATAGTTTATAGGAAGAACATATTTCCCCCATATACTATTTATATGCATTCTTTGATGCACTGTAACAATATATTTGAGCTGAAAAGCTCTTCTAGACCCTACTCAAAACCCCGTACACATTCCTAACATGAACTGGAGACCTATCAAACGACAAAAATGTTTCAGAATCCCGATGACTCAGCTCAATATCCGTATAACGTACAATGCTAGGTACCCGTCCGAAGCGACAAGCATTTGAAATTCCTGCAACTGTTGAAAACACCTAATTTAAGAGGGCTATACACCCGATGTAATTTTCCGCGTTTGAAGCGCGGAGATGTGAAGCGATAAGGTTCAGCTTTCCATACTCGACGGAAACAGCATCGCTTCTATTCGCGGCGCACCAAACTGCCGTGCAGTATGTTCCTACTACTCCTCTTTCTATGGGACTTAAGGCTTGGTTTCAGTCGCCATATTGAATTTTATTGTTCCTAGCTTTTTTTGGAATTATGAGAAGAAAAATGTTAAAGCGGCGACTATACCGCAAATTCTATCTACTTTGTACTACAGTACAAGAATGGCAATAGAGCAAGTAATGTATAATTAAGTCGCAATTTGTCGGGCAAATTATGAATATAAAAATATCTGCCACACAGATTGAGGCGTAATTATATGTTAAGAGCTAAATTGCAATACCTGTATTGTAGCGAAATGTAAATAGAATTTGAGGTATAGTGGCATATTTAACGTATTCCTTCTTAGAATTTCAAAAAAGTGAAAAATAACAAAATTGGCGACTGAAACCTAGTCTTAAAGCGAAGACCCTACAATTTTATTTCTGTAAAGTCTGTAGTAAAGTCCAGCGTATGTTTCCAACGTTGCGTTTTACGAATCCGGGTTCCATTTTTCCAGTTACAACTGTCTAAGTAAGCCGTTTTTAGCTATTTAAGGGGACCCAAAAACATGTTTCTAATGAGCATGCTGCATTTTTTAAAATTATAGAAGCCTAATGTTAAAGGTATGCGCTTTTCTTAGATAAACATATTGTGAATAAGTTTAGTTGCTGCGCGTAGAATCGGCGCGTCACGCTACAATATCGTTCATGAGTCAGGTGCATAAGCCTCTTATAAAACCACACGCCTAAATTGCCGCTACAGATATAAGTCACGGCACGGTAAGTTCACTCTTTTATAAATGAACATTTTGATAAATGCCACGGAAAATTGTACCCTTTGTAACTTGCAATTATTTTAACTAAATTTATAACCATTGTTTGCTCTATTTAAAAAAAAAAAAAAAAAACTGTACAGTGCTAAATTTCATATCGTCAGCTTAACTAGGTAACTAGGTAGCTGGAGATATCCAACTATAACACTGAAAATTGATTTTGTCATACAAATAGTTATTTTTTAAAATGCAAATTTGTGTTGAATCAATACTCCTAATTAACACATTTATAAATGTATACGTATCAAAAGTAACAATCATAAGGGTAGTGTAGACATCTGCAGATAACTTAATCTTGTAAAATTTAAGTTACCCAGTTCTTGCACTAAGCTGACGATGTATGCAGTGCTATTTTGGCATCAGCTACGCTTCTGAAAGGTTGAATTTTATCGCGGCACGTTAAGAGAACTGGCGTGCGCGGTTGAATAGGAGCAGCATGCGACGACGACGACGATGACGACGAGCGTGTTACCTAGCAGCAGACCGAGTATATAGTCAGTGCAGAGCGCTTGCATCACAGCACGACAAACATCGTCACCAGTCCACACAGCGACACCTTGTACTCCGCACCGCTGCCCCTGCATGACCACTTCCTACATTCCCTCAGCGTTCACCGTCGCACGAGAGCGACACCCGCTGCTGCGCCGCACCACGGCCACGATTTATTAAAGCACAGGCCAGCCCACTTCCTCCCGAGATACTATCCACACCTCTCACGTCACCTTTTACTGATTTACGACCCAATAAATAAACTGATGCTGCGCATTACGGGAGCCACAGACGCGTATTTCATTCAGATTGGTCACATTTTTTGATAAGGGTACTTTGTAGTAGTACAATTATTCGTTTACGTCTCGTCAACGTCGACAAAAAATGACACACAACTTTATACAAGGAGAGAAAATAGAAGAGGAATTGGGACATGGCCTTTGTAAAAATGGAACCATTGTAACATTCGGCTGGAGCGCTTTCGAGAAATCACCAGAAACCTAAATCAGGATGGCCGAAGCCAAGCATCCAACCCACGTCGTCGTGAATACGAATATAACTACAACGTGTTACCTAACGTTGAAGTAACTGAAACAATAGAACAAAGGCAAGACCAACTATATAATAAACTTTGGTAAGACTAACATACACGCAGGAAACTCTGACTTGAGTATAATTACAAAAGAAACATGTATTTAAACATATTTCTGTAAAAAAAAATTGTCTTCTAACGTATCGAAGATGAGAAACTCGAAATCACTGTCGAATCGAAGATGATTTGGGATTTTGAGGTAAAACTACACAAAGGGCTAAACCGCATTTTTACTAACTAGTGTACCATGCACTCTTTTAAAATGTTCTTTAACTGTGCGAAAAAAACACAGAACGATAAAATCTGCAATTCTGTGCCAGACGAGTGATTTTTATATCACTAAGCTTGAGTAGATGCAATCGAGAAAAAAACAAATAACCAAGAAAAGTCTTTTCCTGGGTGTACACTTAGAAAAATCGTAAATTATAAATTTTACAGTAACTTTTTATACTTTTATACAGTATATTGACTGAGAATTTTCTTACATGGAAACAAACTATCTTAAAATACATCGAAAATTTTTGACAGGTATACGGGAAAACTTCATAACATGTAACAATGTAAAATTACCTATACGTGACAGGGAAACTTAGTTAATTAAAAAAAAAAAAAAAAAAAATTACCTACGTAGACCGGAACCCACGAAATCTGGCATTATATATAAACAGACGAAATTGTAAACATTATTCGTGAAACTGTCGCTGTAAACTTAAAAATTTTATTTATACAATTATGTTAAAAGAATTTGTCATTTGAAACAAAACGTTATGAGTAATACCATTGCTGTATCCAAATACACTCACAATCTACAAATCACATTGTGTAATGTTCACTAGTATAGGCTATCGTGCGGTTTCTTGGCCGCCTTCAAGTTATAGTAGAATTACAATTCAGTCAGTGAAAAACTGGTATTCCATGTACACTATAATCAGCGCGAAAATATTATAGTAGGCCCAGAAAACTGAAAAAGGTACCAAGAATTCTACTGCCGCTACGTACCACGGGCAAAACTTACACAATAACGCTACGACAATCTCAGCAAAAACGGAAGGTTTATATAGATAACTAAATATACAACAAATTCTAGGCGGCACTTTGTACAAACAGACAAATACTGCTGTCCAACCCTCTATTCATACGTAGTCGGCGAGGAGCAAGGTTTAAAAACAGATGCACCGGAAGGAGCATACACAGCCTATAATTACAGTCAATCAATTCACATTGATTACATACTGACTGTCATGGCGATAGTTAATATCTCCAGTAGTCTCGATACAGACTGTCGCAACTGGCGGCAAAGAACACCTCTGACGCTGCAGTAATAGTATAGTGTAAAAGAGACACGCATAGTAAAAATACTTTCGTTCTGATGTTTGAAAGATTTTGCAATTAGAGTGCAAACTTTTGTTGCCACAACAAAATGTTTGTTTAAATACAAGCCACTGCAAAGATACTTTGCCGTAAAAAATTGTTGCATAAAAGTTACAGTAATAGAAAGAAAAACTATGTTATTGTTAAAAGATTTGAAATGTTTATGGTGAAGATAGTTGCCGTACCTACTTTTAAGACAAGCTTTAAGTTGAAAATATTATTATCTTTGCTACAAAGAAACATATTATTTGCAAAGAAAACTTAAAAAATAAATAAACAAATGTGACACTAAACATGTTTTCCATATTTGTTTTGCTATCTGAGGCAATAGTTATTTACCTCAAGCTAAATATCTCTGCAGGAAAGTCACTTTGCAGCGGATCATACTAAAACAAAAAATTTTGTTGTGGCAACGTAAGTGTTTTTAATGTGCGGTAACCACATAACGAAAATTTTCGGCTCTTCTGATGACAACAAGGATGCTGCGCGAAGTAAGAAATGCACAACTTGTTTTCCATTGTTGCCAGACACAGTCCACTCAGCATGTGTCTAAAAAGACACATCTCGAATGATCATTCGTCGGATAGTTGTATGGAGGCCCGACAGTACCCTATATAGAATTCACAACGGTTGTTCCACAAAATTCGTACATTACTGCAGACGTAGGGCCTAATCAACATACAACTGAAAGTACGAAACCTGTACATCTGTCACAACGCCCAAGAATAGTAATAATATATAATATTTTCTTAATTATTCCTCAAATTCATGTTAAGCAGGGAACCCTTAAGGTAATGCCATGTGTTGCGTCACTACTAAACACCTGCATCTGCAGGACTTAAATATGCACATACGTCGTATCCTTGTAAGGTTGAGTTGTAGGCACTACCAAAACGCAGACAAATAAATATATAAGGGTGACATTTAATTGTGATGTAGCACATAAAACACTATTAAATTAAAGATCGTAATTATTCAGTTACGACTGCAATTAATATTCTTCAAACATAAAATTTTGTTGGTGTAATAAATATAGTAAAAACTTATATTTAGTTGGTTATACTGTACAGACGTTTTCGTTACTACACAGATTTGGTACGTACATTTTACCACTGCAGATATTTAAAACAAAGAAACTATTTGACTCGTAGTGACAAAGCGCATGCGTTAGTCGTTCTTCCAATGGTGGTTACTTGGCAAGTACATATTCGCTTTTAAGGCTTAAACGAGGACTAAGGAAAAAATATAGTTATTACATACGTGGGGATACAAACTTATAAATTCTTTTGAGGTACTTATATGTAAATAATATGTTGAGTTATAATTTTTATATCCTATTATGCAGTTAGGTTACATTAATGAAGGTAACGATAGTAATTAAAACCATTTTGAGGAGTACATACGAGTCGTGATTCTAGTTTATATTCCTTGGGAGTATATCTCTCGTCTTTATTTCGTGTACAATTCTGCAAGGGCTGTAAAGTCGTATCAAAAACGTGCGGATGTTCACATTTCGTAATGGACCTACTGTACAAAAGTGTGAAATTACATTAGAATTTCCCGTAATTTTACATTTTGTATATGTAATTCTAAAAAAATTTTTTTTTCTTTGTAATTCTACACAAATATTAAAAAAAATAGGGCTATACAGTTTTTTTTAAATACTGTACAGCTTTACAAAGGAAAACGCACATGTCAAATAACTGATATTTTGATATGTACATAAGTTAGTGTTATTTTTCCAAAATTGGTAGTTCTTTTACGGTAACTCACCGCCATCGTAAAAAACCTGTCAATCATGACAGTTAAATATTAATTTTGCAAACTTACAATAACTATATACATATACACATTAATTATGATTTAACAGCGACTTTTCACACACACATAAACACACACACAAATTATACAAGAAGAAAAATAAATAAATTTATTTAATTTTACTAACGATAGTGAATTTTACCTTACTATGTGAAGAAAATACTCTAATTGTAAAGGAAGTTTACCTTATTTCTCGTACATGCAAGCGTTTTGCATTCCATGCATGCAAGAAAAATTTACCTTAGAATTTTTTTTTTTTTTTTCAGTGCATGCCTAGACGTTGACCATTTATCTCTCTCGCCAAGGGCGTAGGGGGATTCTAACCGTTACTCAACGGTTTCCAGTAGGGAAAGTAAATTTTGGTGGGATTCATGCGATCAGATGATATGCATTCTGTGTGTGTAAATTATTGACTTCGTGACCTATAGCAACATGATTTTCAACTATCACGTTTACCAAATGGTAGCTAAATGTCAAGCAACATGGAGCACGGCTAACATTTTATTTCGCTATTAGTCAATGTCGTAGCGTAGGTTTCATCATTTCACTTCACATAACATCTTAATTTCAACACACTCCCGAAAGATAGCTTCATCGACGTCGGATGCGGCATAAGGGAAACATCAGAGAACGCTAACATGTAGCAAGCAATTGGTGTCCCACGCTCACTCCTACTCTTTAAATGAAAATTGGCTGCGTATGTGAACGTAACATTCACCGCATAGCACTAGACCCGGGACGTACAGAGGAAGATGCCGTGGGAAATAATTGGCGCCGACCCCCGCCAGGGTCAGAGTGCGCATGCGCCACGCAGGTTACCACGCTTCCAGCGGGTTATGCAACACGAGAACAGCTGTTGAGACACACACACGAGTTTGGATGAGTACACAACCTGTGCACGTTCCGGCTCACTTCACTATCGACAACCACGGACTTCTACCGAGCGTCTTCGATCCCACACCTTACCGAACCAAGGAACACGCCATTGAAGCCGTAACATAAGAGAAGTGACGTGTAGAGATTTAAACAGTAAGTTTTTCAGCGCTGGTGAGGACTGAAGTGCTGTATAGAACTACGCCGAAATGAAGGGAGAAGAAAAACATGGTTTACCCGAGAAAACCCGTTATCCAGCACGATTCCCACGTGTTAAAATCCTAGGTTCACCTTGGTGAGAGGCGAGCACGCTACCTGCTGCATCAACCGCGGTCCCTTACCTATAAGCCGCAAATATAAAGCAACAACCTATCAATTATTCTTCCTTTAACAACCTTTGACGTGGAACATCGCCCGACAGTACAGTAGCTTGTGATAGTTTTTTGGGTGCCTACATACTCCCAGCCGTTTTAGACGTCGAAATCAACGAACCAGGGATACAAATACAATATCAATCACATCGCAGGCGCATTCAAAACTCACAAAAAATTAATCGAAATTTGGTGAATTGGTGGAGTGCATAAAAGACAAACAAAAGCATTCACTTTCATAAAACACGTAATTCATCTTCACTATGATCTTTAATTTATTTCAAACAATAGCACATAACTCAAATATTTCTAAACCAAATACTATGAAAAAATTTGAGACTGTGTACAGGCACACGATACACAATTTTGCAACAGCGATTTTTTAAAATAATGTACCGTTTGCTAGTAAAAAATATTATTTTACTTCACTTCGGCTTATTTGACAACAAAATATGTGATATTTCAGGGGCAAAAAACTTAATATTTCTTTGGTGTATTGCAACAGAAAAATTGAGACGCAAACCACACGAAAAGGACGGTTTGAAAACGACGTAGGCCCATGACACTTCGTAGCATCGTAAGCCAACTGATGCAAACCGTCCCACACTAACGACCGCACCGTATTGTTTTCCAAACGTTGTGAACTACATTTGGAACACACAATATATAAAAATATTTTTTCCGAGTGAATTTGTACAACTGATTTCAGAAACGTGGTTGCAGTTTGAGCAATGAATTTCCGAACATCCGGCATGTCACGCTGAGAAGGTTGACAAGTAAACAAGTGAACTGTGAAGATGCAAAGATTCACGCGCAATTAAGTCTCAAAGACGTAACAACAAATACTTTACGTCTCGTAAATCACTTAAGTAACGCAGAGACTTAAACTGAGAGGATTTACACCTGAAAACGTAAAACTAACCGTCAGAACTAGACAAACGTAGGCCTACTAAGTAAAGCCCCTTTTATTCGCAGTATAAATTTAGGTCAAGTCACAGAGTAATATTTCCACAGTGTAAATTTTTGTCGGAGACTCCACGTTAAGCGCGCGGTCTACCGCAATTTTCATCATATTTTTTTTTTCTATTTGTACGAGATATTTTTTCCTTATTTTAGACACGAAATGTGACTAAATTTGGCTCTTACGACATTTTTTTTATCACTCATAGTTTTCGCGTAATGGCTTGTTTAAGTCATATTTTGCACGTTTCCGTTTTAACGACTACACTAAAACCAACTGATATACCAAACTCAAAAAAATCACAGTGGATAAATACATTGCAGGCTACAATGTCATGCTCATAAAAATAAAGAATAAAAATTATTTGAATTTAACAAAAAAAAAAAAATTCTGAAACTGAAAGTAAAAATTAAAAAAATTCAATATATTTTTTTTAAAGTGCAAATAATTGTTATTATTTAATTTTATGAGCATGCCATTGTAGCCTGCAATGTCTTTATCCACTGTGATTTTTTTGAGTTTGGTATATCAGTTGGTTTTAGTGTAGTCGTTAAAACGCAAACATGCAAAATATGACTTTAACAAGCCATTACACGAAAACTATGAGAGATAAAAAAATTTCATAAGAGCCAAATTTAGTCACATTTTGTGTCTAAAATAAGAAAAAAATATCTGGTACAAATAAAAAATAAAATAATGATGATGAAAACTGCGGTACACCACGCCCTTAAGGGCACAACTCACAGTAATTTTCATTGTCATACTTTTATATTTGTACCAGATATTGTTTTCATACTTTATAAATAAATTATGGTTTAATTTTGCTCTTATGATTTCATTTTAACTCATAGGTTTTGCATAATTGTTCGTAATTGTCAAAATTTGCATATGTTGCGATTTTCAGTAAAACACTAAAACCAACCGATATCAGTGAATAACGACGTTCTACGCTAAAATGTCTCCTTTATAAAACCACAAAATAAAATATTTTTTAATTTAAAAAAATTGTTGAATTTTTAAAATATTTATTTGAAATTTCAACACTTTCATTCAAATACATTTTCTTTTTTTTTTTTTTTTTGCTTTCATCTAAGCACAAGGTACTTAAGGGAGAGTGTTAGGCAATTTTATTGTCTTTCAGTTTTTGAGCCACTATTCAAATTGTATTATTATTATCATTATGCAAAATCATTCAACACAATTACAGGTTAACTTTCGAGAATTCCCCTGCAATGGTCCTGCATGACAAATTAATGAAAGATTCATATATTACTTATGTCAAGCAGTTTACCAAGAATATATCATATGATTTGTCGAAGAGAAAATTTTGACAATACAATTTGAATAAATATTAAGGCCTTAAAAACTGAAAATACAATAAATTTGTTTAGCACCCCCTGCCCTTAATTGGGATGTTTTACCCTCTAACACTTCTGTTGAAAGACTAGGAATACATTCAGCAGGAACGGTTGGCACTGACGTCACTCAGTCGGCGCGGGTCAGGACGGCCACATGTATCTCGCCATGCAAAGGTGTCGGCATGCCAGGCCTTCTGGGAGGTTGCGCAACGCGTCCGAGACAGCATTGGCTAGCTAATAATCGCCTGTCGAAACCAGTTTCCGAACATTTACAATAAACGATTTCGACCCGGCCAGTTTGTTAAAGGGGCGTGTCGTCGTCACAACTGGCCCGAATATACCGCGGTTTCCAGTATTTTAAAGTCTACATCTGCACAAAGGGGAAAGAAATTTGCCCAAGTCCTGACCGTGGTACGAGTACATAAACGGAGATGTGTGCAAATAGTTAAATATATAGAGGCATGAGTGAGTGAGAGATATTGATCAGCGCTTAACATCGAGGTCTTGAGTGCTGGTGAGGGGTGAAATGATGTGAGTATGGAGCAGAACCGGAATGAAAGGGCGGGGGAAACAGGAGATCCCCGAGAAAACCCGCCGACCAGCGGCATCGTCCGGCACGATTCCCACATGCGAAAATACGGGGACCGTCCTCACTGGGAATCAAACCCGGATCGTCTTGGTGGGAGGCGAATGGCCTGACCATTCGGCCACCGCGGCCCCACATAGAGGCAAGATATAGAGTAGTTGGTAACAGGTCTAATATGACAGACAAGTCTGTTGTGAAGTGGCGAAGCTCTAGCTGTACTAAGTTCCGTTTCATTTACACTAAATCCTTATAATCAGGAATAATAGTACCATATTATGTTTATGCTAAAAAAATTGTGATCACACAAAATCTGAGACCCTTTGCCTTTTAAGAACATTATAAAATGCAATTGGCTACTTTACAGCTGACCTAGTGCATATAAAAACGACTTCCCTTCCCAATTTTTAAAATAACAAAAATATTCGGTTCTAGCCAGTAGAGCCAAAAAAACTCAGAAAATTGCAAATTAATTTTATCACAAAAAACGTTAAGAAATACTCTCGAACAATTTTATTGCTTACAGGATAGGCCACAACGGAGTGTGAAAGTTTTGTATGACGATAGCTTATGAAAAATCGAAAATACGTTTTCAAGTTGTTCTTGAAGTGAAATTTATGGGAGCAACGCTACCCTGAAAATCTAATTTAAAATTGCATTTCTTTAAACAGAACCAAAAACTATTTGGTCTTTCGTTGTTTCGTTACTATCCAATGCGTCGTTGCTTAATTTGAAAATGTATTTTGAAATTGAATTTTACAGTCGACTTTCTGGGTACCATATTATAAACGCACAATTTGAAATGACATTTCCAACTTTTCATAAGCTGCAAAATTAACACTTTGCGTCCTGTTTAGCCCTATATACTCTTTGGATCACGGTGGTATTTGCCTACGATTTTCGCTTGCCGAAGAGACACGAAACGACCCGGGAAAAAGCTCAAGTTCATCGGAATTAGGGCAGGAGCAGCATGTTCCCGCGAGCTTCAGGCAGTTCCATAAAGCTAGCATGTTATTCAAACGCCGTAATGCAATATGTGCAGTTGCAACGCTGGAACATTTGCGAATGTCAATAAAAATAACCATGTTAAGAAAATCGTGCCCTCTTTCGATATTCTTATTTGAGCTGTCACTTGTAAAAGTCATCAAAATTAAACTGTAGTTATATATTACGTATCACTATGGTTTGCTAATCGCGAAGCGGCTAAAAATACTTAGGTCTAACGCATTTTACTTTAAAACGATACCATTTAAGTAATCCAGGCGGAGATTAATTAATTTAGTATTTCAATTCCCATACCTCAGCCACAAATAAAGGCCTACCAAGTCCCAAATATTACTTTCGTTTGGTTGAAATCGCATTGACAACCAATTTCATAACTAAAAGTTGGCAACTCAACAATTATAAGAAAAAAGGCTGTGACATAGCCAATGCTATGTTCATGATTTGGCATACGGCTAGCACTATTAGTATACTACCAATTTAAGTAATAGTAATTCTAAAATAAATAAGGTCCCGTGTTGAAAACGATTTAATGAATTAAGATTTTGCCATGAAGACCTGTGTTACATTGGTTTTAACGTGCTTACATACTAGCGTCTTCGAGAACCCCATTCAGACTTTTAACAAAATGCTTAATGCCAAACACGATATGAATGCTGCACTGGAGGGAGAGAGAAACAGTACAGTTCAGTGAAGACTTCACTAATGAGGTAAATAAAACAATAAGCCCTACACTGAGAAAACAATTTTGTTGGTGCAAACAAAATTTGTTTCAATCAACCAAATCATTTGTTTGTATAGGGGCAATTAGATATTTGTTTGCTCGTACCAAATTATTTTGTTCCCTCGATTTGTTTGAGGCAAATAATTGAATTTTGTTAGCAGTACCAAATATTTAGCTGGTCATAAAAATATTTCGTTGGACATATTTAATGCACACGCAATACTTTTAAGAACTAAAAAAGTATATTTTAAAATCATAACAAATTTCTGAAATTTTAAGACCTAAAAAAAAAAGTACGGTTGGGCCGAGATTTGATCCACTATCCCATCGCTTGCTTCTTTCTATCCATGACCTAACCAACTAATTTACGAGTGCTACTGTGATGTTGAGATTGTTATTTGTATAGGAATAGTTAGGCCTAATAATAAATTACGATTGTACTGCTTTATTTTCAAATATTTTTGTCTTCCGTCTGCGAAAATGTAAACGACGTCAAATAATATTACCAAATTATTGCCGTGCACCGCAGCACAAAGAACAAGACGTGCAGCTGCGTTGTTTTTTTTTTCCGAGTTTATAGCATTTTCCGTTGTGATCGATCGAATAAACCAATTGAAATTGTTATAGCTAAAATTAAGATACTTTAATAATGCTGATTAACAGTTTAGACGTCCTACTTGTCGCACCAGCTTATACAATGAAAGTTGAGGTATACAGCGTTCGCCATCTTTTCGCTCATGCACGCCAGCCTGCCATCTTCCGCAAGTCAACCAAATGGATTTAGTTTCGCCAACAAAATCATTTAGTCCATCGAAAAAAAAATTTGGTTCAAAGCACATCACTTATAACTAACAATATTATTTTGTTGACAAGCTGTATTAAGTTGTTTGTTTACACAAAATATTTATTCGACGTCCTTTAGTAACCAAATATACGTTTGGCACAAACAAAGTGCGTTTGAATGAATAATTTGGTCGAGGGAAATAAGTAAATTTGTTTGGAGGACTCCAAGCTTGGTCTTACCAACAAAATATTGTTTAGCTGAAGCAAACATCACCCAAACAAATATATTTAGTATAATGAAACAATTCTTTCTCTCAGTGTAGCCTACACTCTAAAAAAAAGCTTGCAAATTTGCCACACGTGCGTATAGGAGCGCTAAGAAAGTAGGTACGGTAGAATTGTTTACCAGACATCCATGGTAGCATTCATAAACATTTTTTTTATAAAACGATTACACAAATACTAAAGTTACCAGACTTGCATTTTAAAATATGTAAAAGGTTGCATATTTACAAGGCGGAAGCATGATAACTGTCGCACACATGCGTTTAGGTTAATGGAGGACTTGAAATGAGGCTGAGCTCCAGTCTGGTGTGGGATATAATTCCTACCTCCATGGATACCATAACCGAACATAACCTTCATACAGGCATTTGGCTTCACATGTCCAGGATGAGATGTATGTAAAGAAAATTGATTATTTGTTTGACATTTGACACTTATTCAGGTAAACATTGATCTTATGTATTTGCGTATCTTAACCACGAAATGAAACTATTTTTTACACTTGCGTGTGAGTGCACAAACTTTATGATTTCTGCAATCACCGACTAACAAATCAGCATGCTTGTAAACAAGCTTCGTTTCCCACAGTACTCTCCCCCTGTGGTGTGACGTCAGAGGGCATGTATCTCAAATCTACCCTTACTTCCCGAACATGTTAGGAAGATTTTTATAATGGTATGTTGAGGCACGTGCTAGCGTTACAACAGAAAAATTCTGAAAATAGCGACACTCATTATTATAACAGCATATGATGCTACAAAAACTTTCGGCCATACAAACTCTGCCAGATCATTCCTCGATAAAAAAATAACTACAGTACTGAAGAATTAATATCGCGCATTGCCTCAAAGTTTTCGAAGTTCACGAGCGAAGAAAAGTGGATTCGGGGATAAGATACTGAGATAATGCTGAGTCAAACTATCGCAGACATAGAAGTAAGGGAGGAAGTAAATAAGCGGCTGAAGGCAATGAATTCTTAAAGCGTATTTTAGATGGAGACGATGAAATACACAAGACAAAAGCAAAGCATAATGCATGGGGGAAAACGTGGTCTGGAAAGCGATTCTCAGCATTCTGCAAAGTTCAACTTCGCTCGCTGATACGGGTATTCGCATATGTGAACGAAGTGTGTAAAAGAGGCAGCTTTGGTTCTGGATCTGAATGTACGTAATACGTTAGTATGTAGGTATGTATACACTAAATGTTAATGTAGAATGATTTTCTTTATGAAACCTATTTAAATGTTATTCTTGCTTTATTCACATACAGTTATGAAAATCATGTACAAATTAAAACTAAAAAAAAAAAAAAAAGTGTGCTATATTTCTAACACTCGAATGGAACGGTGTAGCATGGAAACTACACGTACTTAGAAACCAACTGTGGATGGGAAAAAATCCATAGTTACACAACATTTAAACTTACTTATCAGAATTATGATCGAGGAAATGGTTTTGTTGCAGGTAATACATTTTCATTATTTTCCGACATTTAATTAAAGACAATGACTGCGACTTCTTAGTGCAATAACTTTGACTATAAACCAAAACATTATACTCAACAAGCTCAGTTCGTTTCTGACGTCAATCCTTGGCCCAACAGGAAACAAATACAAATAATTTTGAACATTTTCATTTCTATGGAACTCTGGCCCCACTTAGCCGGATACTCAATCATGCCACGTGCTATAAAAATGCTTTTTTTTTTTTTGTACGTGGATAGAACATATACATACATTACTAGAAATAATATTAAGAACAAACATTCAAACTGGTTTAACCAGGACTACTGATACGAAGATTTAGAAATGGTTCTAGCACAGGTACATAAAACTGAAGCAACACGATGTCCAGTTTCACTACGGACACCACGTTTCCTCTAAAGTTGACTAACCAGCTTGTCAAAAGGAATTTGGGAAGCATGAACGTTATATAACAGAGACAAGCCTGTATACACATATAAAAACGAACTGATGCATACGATGTGGTCATCTATATTTATTATCAGAAGTAAGGTCACGAAGTAAGAATAATTCAGAACTATTAAACGATGTTTTGCAGAAAGTAGAGGCGAGAGAGTTTTACGGTCCTTTAACAACGAGGTCTTGAGAGCCGATTAGGGTGAAATGAGGTGAAGGGGCAACACAACATCCATTCCCGAGCCGGGATTCGAACCCAGCATCTCTCGCATCGTAGACCGACGCATAAACCGACAACGCTACGGAGGTCGGCTCTGATAGTAGAGTTGTAAAATATCAACGTCCTTTGTCCAGTAACAAGTTAACGTGCTGAATTTCTCATGTACGAAATCAAATACTATTTCTATTTAAATTATTTAAAATGTCTTCTTATAGTGCAGTGAATTTATACAAAGAGTTTCGGATGTTGTTACTAATTTTCATACATGCACTAGTTTTCCGCCCGCGGAATTTGCGCGCGTTAAATACTTTTAGCAGGCCAGATAGTTTCGGGAGTGTTCTTTAAATAAAACAAAAATACATACAGGCTCTTCAATAAACATATTGTACCCAATTTTGTATCGATAGGATTGTGCGTATGAAAATATATTTCTTGGTGGTTATACAGATAGTCTGTCTTGAAGGCTACACATTAAGACTACCCCATCGTAATTAGTTTATTGCATCCAGTACAAAACCTTTTAGATATTTATATTAACAATTTTCTGAAACAAACAAAACCGTGATATATCGAATGGTGATATAAATATCGGGGGCTGATCGGAAACAAATTTTACACATTTTCACCCACTTCAGGGTAGTATTTCGAAAGATCTCGAAATCACAGATATTTTAAGTACCCAAATGACTTAATCACGACGTTCAAGCCACGATCCATTGAAAAACATATTTACCCTCTTTGCACCACCGATGAGTCAAATCAGGTCAATTCTGAAACTTATTTAAGACATTTTTAATTTCTAAAAAAATTCGTTCTTAGTGCTTGTCTACGCCCTGACAGGAATCTACTTTTAAAATTTTTAATGGTTTTAGGTTCTAAAGTTTGGGATGTGTATTGGTGTCAGTCAGTCAGTCAGTATTCTGTTCTGTACACAGAAATTACGTGATGATCATGAAACGAATTACGTGATATTTGACTGTGTGAAAATAATGATCCGGTGTTATGTATTTATGAGTTTATTGCAAGGAAAGTATTTAACCATTAAACTATAGCTACATATTGTAAACAAATGTTTCAAAACAACGAACACAAGCAAAAAAAACCGCAATTCTAACATGACACGTGACGTCCGACCTTAGTGTGGATACCTAGATAGGTTGTGTTCGTGTGAGGCAAAAAATGATGGAGTGTTAAGGGTGTCGCTGACCGGCGTTATGTAGTGCAGTATCACCTCAATATACAAGCCATTCAACTAACGTACCGTGCTTTATTAATCTACTCCAATTTAACTTTGTTAAGTAGTGACCTTTTATTTATTTTAGAAGTGTGACCAACGGATGTTTCTAATTTTGTGTTTCTCGATTCGGGTTTGTATTTTCTAATATACGGCACTCTGAAAAAGCCGTTCTTAGGCGTTCCGAGTAGCTCTAAAATGTTTCCAATAAGCGCACGAAATGTGAACACTTATAGAGAAACTTCTGGAGCAGATTCCTTACGAAAAATAAAGTAGCAAATAATGCTCAGTACCTAAAATACTTATTCAGGCAGTTATGACAACTTGAAAATGAAGTTATAAATTGTATTTCGAAAAATTATTGGATACTTTGAAAAGTTAAATCACCATTCTGTGAGCAATGTTTAAAATTATCAATATATTCGAAAAAAAAATTAAGCTATCCGGTTTTGTGAATATTAAATGTTGTCTTTTAGAAGAGTCAATCCTAAGAAAGATAGAAAATCCTCTTTTATTTAAAGTGGCTATAACGCACCTTTCACAAGGAATATGCAAACAAATTAGTCAGTGACTGCAATTAAATGTGAGAGAGGTAAGCAATACATTCTCTACTAGGAGGTTGATGTACCATATTCATTTAATTTTGGTCATTTTTTAAAGAAATACATACTTGGAATGAGCCAGAAATTAATGTGTGTGCTGGACACGTGTGCAAAATGCACGTACAAGCGTTTTGTGGACAATTCCGTGGTGGGAATGGCAGTTTTTTCCTAAACCAAAGATATTGCATTGTCACAGAAACATTTATAAAAATGGTGCATTCTAGGCACTTGCTACAAGAGGACTTTTTTATATTCTAAGGAACGACTTCAAGACAACTTTAAAAGTTCACAAAACCTAACAACAGACAAATTCCAAGCCTTAAGAGGGTGGCTACCCCTATATTTTTAGCGAAGAGTAAAAGTTTTAATGGTATTTTCTTCGCAGGTTGAAGATCTCAGTAATTGTAAACATCGCAAATAGAATGTTTGCAATTATTTTCTTAAAATACAATTTCTATACGTTATTTTCAATTGCTCATAACTCCCTTAATAACTATTATTGGTATTCAGCATAGCATACACTTTTTACGGTATTTTTAATAAGGAATCGCCTCCCAAAATTTCGACCATTAATTCAGAAACAACCTGTATGTACAAATGTATTGACCGTTACGTAGATTTGAAAGAAAAAAAATTGTAATTCGCTGCCACATATTTCAAATGCACTGAAGTAACACAGTTCTTTCCAACAAACACGTATAGTTTGTATTTTAGTGCACTGTGATATTATAACGAAACAATTAGCCAACCATCGAAACGTATGTAATAAATGTCACCACAATTACAATTCATTACTCAGTCTTTAGTGAAAAATGTAGCTCACGTTTTGCCGTCGTGATTTCTTATATATTCATTAATTAAAATCCCGACAATTAGAAGAAATCCTTAACTATTTCTTCGAAAACGTTGCACAAAAAGGTTTAATTTATATTTCTGGCAAAAAAAGGCACACACAAAATGTGTCGCTAACAAGCCACCGACCCACGGAACGATAGCGACGTTGTGGTTGGGCAGCCAATCGACGAGCGTGTTCTTAACGACATTCGTGACAATTTACAACAATCTCTCTCTCTCAGACTTCTACCCCTCTTTTACGTTCCCTCATTCAACAGGCTCCGAGCTGATCGGCAACCTGCGATGCATATCGCAAACCATTACGGAATAACCTAACAGGAGTAACGGCCACGCACAAGTTACCCAACCCGCCGAAGACGTGACAATAATTCAAACCACCGTCGATGTGGAACCTCTTTTTCTAGTCCCCCCTGTCTGATATATAGACGCTTACGAATTACGCAATGCGGCGCGAAGCTGTCCCCGCGCTTTCTTTTTGCCAAACCCTCTGCAAAAAAAAATTGTCCTAGGTTGCAATCAAACGCTTCAAAATAAGACTCCAACAACATACCATTTTCATCTTAGTAAAATATGTAACTAACTTGACGATGTTATGCAAAAATAAACCGACTACGTGCAAATTCTTAGTTACCAGTAAAACACGGCTTAAGTTTTTATATTTCAAAGTTTTTCAAAAAGCTTTTTAGACCTATAAAGACAAAGATATGATTATATTATATTTGTTTTTGCAAAACTGTTTCAAAGAATAAAATAAATAGGCCTGCATAGCTAACGATTGACGCACGTCCAATTAACCTTTGAATTTAAAAACTAAATTTCGTGGGGAAACTATACAACATAGTACACATAAAACTGCGAATTACAGTTTATTTTGTTGATAAGTTTAACTAAAAGAAAATCATTCAGAAAAATAGGTTCTTACGTATCAGGACAGTGAAGTTATTTTTTCTTGCAAGAACTAACTCAAAATGAAAACTTTTACAGAAATAAAACAAAGCCGCTTTGGAAATAATGTGTGCCGCAAAAACACACTAACACAAATCTTGGTAATTGTTCAACAATTCATGAGCGAAAGTTTGTGAATGAAAATCTGCCACAATTTTAATGTTTCAGAAACGCAATCAGCAAAAATGTAATAAAAAACTGTAAAAAATCTCTACTAAAATTTAAACAGATTTAGTGTATACTGCTCATCTGTGAATACAGTACATTCTCTTATAGTAAGTTATTCGTGGATCGCTGATTAGGAAGATCTTAAATAGAAAGATAGCATTTAAAATTCATTATTATGATCTCCCAACAAACTTCACTTCCCAATCAAGACAACTTGAATTTCAGCATGTTTACATGAAACAGTAACCGCCTAATTCGTCATTTATATTAATATACAAATTTCACTCTCACTTAGATAGCAAAATATGACATGCTGACTGACTGTACGTTGAAATGCTTACATCAATTGTTACTGTCGTAGTTTTTTACTGTCTAAAATGTTTTAAAAAAGTTATCTTTCTATGGAATAGTGATTTGTCGCAATATTACAACTACTGGTAGAGTTTGTTAAATGTCTAGTGGTTAGGCAATGAATAATTATTCTATAATCTAGTTTAGATTAACATAATGCTAATTATTAGGTTCGTGTTAAAGTAATTAAGATACTAAAACAAAAATTCACATGTTACAGGCAGTTAATATTCCTAAACCAAAATATACAGGTTAATCAGGTTAAACAGGTCTATTTCTACAACGCGAATACTTTAGTAAACGCTCCATGGTCATATATCTACTGAACTAAATTATTTGAATTCAACTTAATGATAGTGTTTCCAATAACAACGGAAATGATTACTTAATAAGTTACAATATAATACTTAGTAATAAAATGCTTCGAAAACAATACTGCAATTTTTCAAAAATTATCTGCATGACACGAAACTAGATAAACCATAAACATTTTACTTAAACTATTGGTAATAAAAAAAAACAATGCTGATTATTTTTTTTTACTATAAAATTTTAGAATTCATGTACTGTTATTAATATTGTGAAAAAACTATCTTATAGATTGTTGAACATATGTATTCAAGAAAAAATAGAACACGTTCAAAGCGAAAATCTTTGACCACATTGCATATGTTCAATAATTCGAAACACAAATAGCCGCGGTTATTACGTCAATATAATGACACAATAGCATTCAATGAACTGAATTCAATTAAAGTTGAACGTAATTTGAAACTAATGCCTTAACAATAGACACTTGAAAAATTGTTATTTTTTTTTTTTGTTTGGACACAAGTTAGAATTCAAACAACTGAACGTTCGCGTCACTTTCCCAATTGGACAGTGTTATGCATAAATAGACTATGAGTTAATCGTTAGTTATATGTACATTTTTTCTTTGAAACAGTTTTACAAAAAATTTGAATTCTGTATCATATTATAAATATTGACTTTAAAGGACTAAAATGCTTCTTCTATGACTGTTTTAAAGCAAGTTTTACTAATAACAAAAAATTGTCGTTTTGTCTAGTGATGCATAACACCATTCAATTGGCTTTTGACAAACTTGACATCCTAAAGGCCGTCAAGTCGGTAGTAAAAAATCAACTAAATGCAGGCGCAGTAACGTGGTATCACTGTATTATGAAGCAGCCAATGAAGTGCTGTTGTCCGCTCTAGTATACAAATATTGTTGGGGGCAAGTCTACTGGTCTCTACGTATGGACACGGTCTACAGCAATTTTAATTGTAATTTTGTTAATAACTTATGTTTGTACCAGATATTTTTTTCTTGCGTTAGATATAAATTGTGACTCAATTTTGCTGTTACGAATTTTTATATGTATTCTTATAATTTTTTGCGTAATGGTTTGTAAACGTCAAAATTTGTATGCTTCTTTTATTCAATATAAAAATAAAGAAATGCGACGATGAAGATAGCTGTATAACGCATCTTTGACAAGCAGTTTACAACATGAATATTATTTTGAGAATCTACAGAAGAGCCGCCCAAGCAGAAAGTTTGGACGCGACGGTAACGCTTCGCACCCCCCCCCCCAAACTCGCGGCTTTTCTACAGTCACTTTCAGTCATAACAAACACTCGCACGACACCGGAAAGACACAACGAACACGACTCGTACATTTTTCCGCGTGCCGATTGATGTGGCGCCCATTGTGTCGCTTGATTTGCTTCTCGAATCACGAAGTGGCACAGGCGTGTCTCAGACTCAGGCGCGGCAACTTGACGATCGCGCAATGTATAGACTGTACACGGTTAACTAAGCACATTTGGCTTTCGAAGAGTGCCTCGTCGCTAATAATAGATGTATGCTGTAGCTCCATACTTTTAACTTATTTTCAGTACGATGAAATATAGAGGAAAACTGTTATTACTAGAGACATGCAAAATTCGCGTTATTTTCTGACAGCTGACTAGACTCCAAGTGACTATAGGCTCGTTCGACATCTCCCGCTGGCCGAAATTGTCGTAACTTCCCGCGGAGAATGCTTACACGGTAGAGAGGCCATCTCTGTAAAGACGTAACACACGTAAATGACAATACATAAAAGTTCGTGGCCAATTGAATCGCAGACTATGCTCTGTTATGTATAGGAAAGTGAAGTTTAGTCTGCTACCAAAATATAACGCGATTTTTGCATGTCTCTAGATGCCGCAGTGCTAAATTAAGAAGTATCGAAACTGTACAAACCAATTAAAAGGAAAGTAATAAAGACTTCGAAAGTGCTCACTTTAATGTGTATAACGTGTAGCAGAACTTTGGCCAATAGAAGCTTATTTATTCGAAAACTGGTCAATGTGCGTGGTGATTCCTGCTTAGGAACAACCTTCAAAGAACGTTATACACGCAAGTTTACTTACTTCAGAACCTCCATATATGTGTAGGTTTTAAATAAATATATTTATTTATTTAAAACGTATTTTCTGCCGTCACCCCTTAATGTCTCAGAGGCGAGTTATCGGCGAGAAGATTGCCGGCAAATTGAGTAATTTCGCCTATAGAGGATAGGGCGAGGTATAATGCCACACTTATCGCACTGCATTACTACGCCTCGAACGTGCAAAATACGCTCAGACTCTACCCGTCATTTAAATTATTTTATATTTGAATTTTTATTTTATTTTTTTAACTACAAAGAAGTACGTGGACATTTATATTGTACCTTCCACTACCATACACACACGAGACGCAAGTTATCAAGGTATAAAACCTCCAAAACTAGTAAAGAAACGTATGTACATAAGTTGTATTGACCATCGGCAAGATAAGTATAGGCCTACGTCTACGTCAAAAATAATATTTCATACCAATTCACCAGTTTCACCAACATTTGGACAAACAAGTTCCGTTTCTCAGCTTTGTCGCGTCCGTGACGCGAATAAAAAAGGAATACCTTCTATTGGGAATTCGCGTTGTGCTCTTCGCGTCGCGTCCGCCGCGCTATTGTGATTTCAGCATACTTTAGGCCTCTATTCGCCAATACTAACAGCATGGTGTCCGTAAAAGCTTGTGTAGCCTACCTGTACCCATAAAGAGACAATAATTATACATGTGTGTAGGATAATAATTTTAAAAAGATTCAGACCCGCCTACACGAACAGAACAGCTAAGAGTCACTTGTTGCAAGATGAAGTGACCGTTACGACATCCCACAATTATATCTGCCTAACGATGTTTCCTAAGAAAGAGAGAAAAAAATATATAATCCTACACTCACAAAAACACAAGCAGATACAACCACGAAAACAAGCACAATAAATTATCGGACTATACGTGCAACTGAAAGCAGGTACTGTACAACCTTGAACACGAACACAATACTCTATCTACGCGTGAGACTGAAAATCAGGAAGTAATAGTACATATCAAATTCCTCAATTGCTGTCACTAACATTAAGCAAATACAAGTACGAGTACGATCGACTTGGCACCTGTTTCATCTATCAGTTTAAGTAGCTTGCAATATGCCAAACGCACAATCAATTAGCGGTATATTGAAAAAAGTACACGTATACCGACAGAAACAGCTAAATAATTATTGCTCTATAATGCAAAAGTAGTAACCTTCTGGTCGAGGAATCCATGGTCGCCTGTAATATGGGCAAAATCAAAATTCGGCGGCTATTACCCAATTTGGAGGGTGCCAAAAGACTTGAAACATAGAGTCTTATGATATAGGCCCCTTCAAACAAAGTGACTACTGCAAGTTGACACGCTTCATTTTTAACATTCTTTCGGAATATGACGTTTTACATTTTGATTTAATACACGCTTGACAAACTTATAAAATAATTTATCCTACACTATTAGTAAATTATTTCACTTTTCTTAGAATTAAGTCTTTAAGTTGTTTGTGAAGCAGCTGTCCTGTCGAACATAAGTAATGTTAATTGAAGACTAAACTGCGCTACAGTGTTGTGTGACACGTCAGAGTGAACTAAATGGTAACTCGTTGGACTACACATGCTGTTGTAGGACACAGCCCGACTTCGCGAAAAATATGTATGCCTACTTAAAGATACACTATTAATGATTTATTAAAAAATTAATTCATGCCCAGTTTTGGGAGTCCTATTTATTTACATGATGTGATATACTTATAATTTCAAATTTGAGCATATATCAACAAGGATTTCTGTGGATGAGTGGCGGAAAAGAAGATTACTGGTAGCGTACAGAATTGAGAGTAATAGAAAATATATTAGAGACAATAAAGATACGATTTTACTGATCGATGCAACACTATGCTCTAACATTTAAATTAATTCAAACATAGACGCTGTTCCGTACCAACATCTACTGAAAAGTATTTATTCGAAACAATTTTGTCATCAAAATAGGGCCGCACAAGAATTACAAAAGAAAGACAGAAAATTAATCTTGAAATATGCATGAATGCTCTTAATAAAATAACGGGTGCACAGTAGGAGTTAGGATAAGTGCTTGAACATTTTGAAGAATTCAATTGTATGAAACAACCATTAATAACAATATATAAAATCTGATAAGCTAACTGTGTAGCACAAACATATGGCTTTAACGTTACATAGTTTTACTAGTTCGTTCGCCCGGGCATCAACGTACGACGAGCTACCTATGTCTACTGGAAATTTTAAGTCCTACCGGTGAAAAACTTCTTTCTCGAAACCTCCGATCCAGACATATACATCGTACTGCAATCCTCCTGGACAAGCCGGCATACGCTCATCCTTCCTTCAACAGCAAAGCCGGAGGAACATGACCACGGCCCCTCGGTCCAGGACAGCTCTTCCCTCGACACGTCCAGATCCCTTCGAAGTTCATAAAAGAGTCCCCTTCTTATGCCTATCTCTGTATCTAGGCTCAGTTTCCTCGCGCTAATACACAGAGGTTATAACCTTCTCCTAGCACAGTTCAAATGTTCGCTATGCACCAATCCTATACTGCACTGAAATAAGTCTCTGAACATTCATTTATCCTAAACTATAAATACCATCATAAATATTAAAATGAATTTAAGACGAACGTCCCCAAAAAAATACAAATACTGATTCAAATGTAAACCTTTTTCAACTGGATTATAAAGTTCAGTACCCGTAACATAGAGAAAATCTATATGTTACAATGGCTAATACAAACAAAGTGAACACGGCCTCAAAAATAGGGAATGACCTTGGCAACTTAAGTTAACTTGTCCAACTTTTCAGTAAAGATGATTTCAACATCAAGAAATACAAGGCAGAATTAACTACAAATATAGCCTCTATATTTTACAGGTTTATTCAATTACACTACTAACAGTGAAGAATGTAGCAAATTGAAACAACGTTTAAAAACTTTTCTTCTTAAAATCCTCGACCAGTTCAGGTAATGGAAAAATTGTTTTCCATTATGTGTGATTTCAGTAGATTAATTTGAAGCATATTACAATGCATAGAAACTCAAAACTCTCGTCTCAGAACAGACCTTACAACTTCGCGCATCAACTCAAATTTTACAACAAAGGAGTCGGAGAAATCACGTTCAATACAATAGTTGCAGGATGCAACAGTGAAGTTGCAATTATTTCGCTAAGGATAATCACAGATTTCGGTTCAAGGCATTGGCGATTATAGGATTATCTCGCAGGCCACGATTTTCGGGTTTGATTCATGGAGGAGTAAATTAGAATGTGGAATAGTGGGAAACGTTGCTCGTCACCAAGACATTTGCTAAAGGCACATCTTTCTTTCTCCATCGCATTCCGTTACATCTCCATTTCAGTTTCATCTCACCCCTAGGTGCAAGAAGTTTAATGAACGTAAAATTTCTCGGAAGTGAAATATTTTCATTTCGAGGGTGCCTGTAAACTAATTTCAATCCATGACATTATTACATTAATATGCTCTCTAGCGCTTCTCTCAAGATGTCACAGGACACCTAATGGTAATCCTCTAGAGGTTTTCTATAAAGGAATGCCAGTTTTTGCAATTAAATGTTGAAAAAGCTCGAGAATTAAAATAGGTTAATGTTACGCAACACAAATTTTAATATTAGTCAGATACACTCTCGTGCTAAAAGCGGCCGCTAACTAGCCTTGAGCGATTACTCAAACCAGCTGGCGAAGGTTGACCCAGCCTGTGGGCATAATACGTTCTTCGTACCCGAAGAGAAACTGCCAAGTTTAATTGCGAAAATAACTAATACTACTGTGCATCACAAGGTCGACAAGAAAGGTAAAGGTAATCGACTTTACTTCAACGTCTTGCCGTCGTAGTTTCCAAAAAAATTGACCAAGTGTGCGTATGATCATAACAATTAAGGAAGAAACGAAAGGAAAACAATGCTCTCGATCACGCAAATGTTACGTGCGAATTCGCAAGTGTAAACAAGGCCGGAGTGAAGGTAACGAGAGATGAGGAAGACGTGGCATTTGTAAAACGCTTACACTTTTCGGCTGCCCGGAGGGCGGTAGGCACTCAACCACTAAAAATTGTGTGCAGTAAATGAGATGAGGGTGGCCTTGGAAGAGATAATGGCAGCCATAGAATCCATCACGAGGAGGGAATGGAGAATTATGAGGTGGGAAGTTCAACAGGACGAATTACTCTCACAAAGGCAGTACAGCAAACGCCTGTGAGGTAAGGCATTCGGTTCAAGGTCCAGAACTGACAGAACAAGACCACCAAGCCGCACGATAATAAATTAAGCTGTCACCAACGCGTCGCAGCATGCATGTAAGTAGGCCTACGTCAACGAGGAAAAAAGTCTTTGGCTACGTTCACATAACGTTTTCTCATATTCTGCGTTTTCTTTGGTACAAATCACCTGACAACTATAAGTGGTTCGCGATAAAGTGTGTACTAGTAAAAGCCCTACTTAAGGGGCCCGCCTTGTTGCCATAAAATCACACTGCAGCGTGTTTGTAGAAAAAGTTTTACACCGAAACTAATACACGTGTGTTTACGCATTTCTCTACAAAAAGAACACACACTTCAGACGACTGCCCTTAAGTACTTTCAAGACAACACACGTATTAGAAATCCCCTTTTAGGGCACGTCAAAATGGATCACAACGGGATTTTCAGTCTGCTATAGCGGAAAATATACTAGCCGAATACATGTGAAACCACTTATGGGTAGTGCATTGGACTTTAGTAAAGTGATTTCGTAAATAAAACAATAGGGTCACCACTTAAAGTACCATAGGAAATTTGTTTTTTCGCGAAGACTGCACGCCTTAAGCGTAGAGGCGACGCACCGTTGTATGGCTCATACGACGTCGCCCTTAGCACCATACCTCACTCACACAAACACATGTGCCACGAGGCGGGCCCCTTAAGTTCTATTTACAGCGAATGCGTATCTTTCCGCGCGTAACGGCTAACGACGGGACATGTCTAAGCTCTCTGGACACGTCACGTAATGTTTGCACGTGTAAAATAATTTGTGCAGTCAGTATGAATCGGTACAGTTTAATAAAAAAAAGTTTATTGATTATATAAAATACAATTATGTTAATTTTGGTTGATTTTGTTTATGTATTCTTGAATTTAAAAGGGAAATCACACGGAACTATTGCATAATTTCGCTGCTAACTACACAAGCAGTAAGGCAACTATACTTTATGTTGAATTATATGCAGGAACGACTACTGATATTTGCAAAGGTAAAATTTTTAGTGCTCACTTTATCCCGAATGACCTATAAGGTTCGATTCACGACGATATTGAAGCATTGTTACTTCAACATTAAAGTATGTTAAAGTAACATATGATATAATTACAATAAATGCTACTTTTACGCCTAATGTCATTTCAATAATAGTAATAGTAATATAATACCATATCAACGGACACCAATCTACTAAACATTTCAGTTATACCAGCATATTAAAACAGCTTATAGTTAATACCAATTTTACTGCAGGTATTCTCCAGTCTGCAATGTCATTAGTGAAACAGGATTGACACATGAATTAACGCTACAACATTTATTGATATACACAGGTTTTTGGAAGTTGGTATGATAAAACTATTGAAGGTCAATCCTCAATCACAGTATTATGCCTACTATAAGAGCAAATATCTGGCTACAACGACATAATTTATGTTACAGAAACCAAAGATACGAGAGTTCGGCGTCATGTGGCTACGGTAATGCATTTTCAGAAACTCATCACTCTGGTAAAATGTTTGCTCAGCAATTTTAACACGTATTTTCTAAGATTGTTTCGTTTTTTAATTCTGATTTACAAAACCATGTAGATTGATTTAACATAATGTGTTAAGCGTTATTATCACAACGTCTTCTCAGCAAATCAGCTGTAGATTAAATGAGTTATCCAGAAACGAACAAATCCATAAAGTAATTAATTATGAGATAATCATACCAAGAAGAATGTAATACGTATATCCTATAAAAATAGCAAGTACTAAATCTAAACATATGAAGACATATAAGGAGCCATAAAAAGCTGTTTTTACAAGGTTTAGGTACACATTAGTAAACTTTGACCTTGAATATATCAGCTCCAGTAATTTGTGAGTTGGTTCCTATCTGCATATCTCCATACAAATGGGAGTCAATCTGCAGATTGATTCACCTTGACATACTGCACAGTATGCTCCATATTTGGAGATTTAATAAAGACAACATATGCCTGTGTGAAAGAATGCGTTGCCGTGGCGGGTTATACATATATAGTTTCCTTCGAGAAGCGAAAAGGCCAAGAAAGCTGCAATGATCCGTCGCCACTTTCGATCAACCCTATAACAGTTGGCAACGCTTATGGCATCATAAACGACGCTTATGGCATCATAAACGCACTGCATATCGATGAGGAAGCCAGATTATTAAAGCAAAGGCAAATGTATTTTTGTTTTACATCACGACCTCTTACGCACAAGCTTAGACGTGTGTCCCAGAATATTGACGATGTTCGCAAAACCCACTGTGTTTTTTTTTTTTTTTTCCTATTTTGTTCTGTATAAGTAAGTCAGTTTTGAACACAAGAGTCATTTACAAAATTTTCTTAAAACGAAATACTTAGTGGACGAAAAAACGTAAACGTGTTCTTTAGATAATCGAGAAGTAAAAAATGTTTCCAATGTCGCGATTAATACATGAAATGTATTGGGGTTCGGCTTGTTTAAGGACTTTTAATGCAAATTCTCTAACGGGAAGGAAAAGTAACTTCTAAATATCATAGTAACTTTCGGCACCATGTCATAATTGCATATTGTCTCGAATGTATCGCGCAAAATTAAAATACGGCAAGGTTCTGCGGCTGTTGAATGGAAGTTTGAAACAAAAATAAATCATGAAATAAAGCGATTTCTCTTTTTAGCACTTCTGGCAGTGTTAACACGCAAACGAGAATTCGGTTATGAAGGACTTTTGACAGTACAGTTGTAGACGAGCGGAAGATTCCACTGGATTTGTCACGAGCTAGGAAGAGTTGTATAAAGATTAAACTACGTAACTGAGAAAAAAATCTATATAATGAGCCACGCTAGTCAACAGCTCGTTCATACAACCACGAAATATATTGGTTAAAAAAAAAAATTAGAGACCTTGAGAACTTTTACAGAATTTACTAAAATTACCTTCACCTATTTATAAATGAATTCTGAGTTTAATTTTATTAAGCATTCATTTTCTAGCTGATTAATTTTAAGTATTTAAGTATTTAAGAGAAGTCCTCGTCTGGCTCATGAACGGTGCTGCAGCATATCGTGCATATTATTTTATACGCTAAACCACTTAACTGATTCGTATTACGTTTATCTACAAAAAGAACAAACACTTTTAACTATGCTTCTGTGTTTTTAAAAATTCAGTATACGCTTGTTAGAAACGCGATTTTCTGGCCTCTTAAAATTGCTAAAAACGTTTTTTTTTCCTGCTGTAACTCCGAGAGGCATGCGTTGGCCTTTCTTCACACTATCGACAAATAAATTTTACGTAAGTCTTTAAAGTCCCATAGGCAAAAAGCTACAAGGAAAACCATGCACACCAGTTTGACGCGCTGTGAATATAGGCGATACGCTTCCCGTTCGAGCGTGGTACTCTGGCTCTTATCGCTACGCTGTTCCCACGCGTCAAACATGGACATTTAAAGCCAATGAAGACGACTCTTAAACTGTGTGTATTTTTTAGTGTACGGAGACTTGCAAACCAGCTTTATTTGCCTTTTACTGGTGCTTAGCCTAACAACTTACACGTACCAGTAAGTGGGTGTCAATGAGTTTCTTCGACTTGCAATGCACCTGTGTACATGTCACTAATTAATTTCCAGAAATTCTTGTAGGCCAATAGCGATCAGACAGTCAGCAAATGTTACCTATTTCAGTGACGGAATTGTACGTGGGTAGAGTGGAGAGAGACTTATACAGTGGAGGGGCGAGAGGCATCGAAGCGTCTATTCCGCAGATTGTTGTAAATTAATTTCACCTTACGCCAAAACTTTCTATAACGTATTACTATAACTAACCTTATATGGTTGGCACAGATCTCACCTTCCACGCGCGTATCGGTAAATACGGCCAAGGCCTGTAACTACCAAACAAGTGAACTTGAGAAGCCCGAGGCCTGGCAAACAGTGAAGATTCTTGGAACTGCTCTGACAAAAATAAAGTTAATGAAACTGTGTACGTTTACAACGGTAAAAAGTAACAGTTACTCTAGAAATACTATAAACAATCAATCAGAGGAACAGTTTAATATTGTTTCAAGTAAGGAAAAAAAAATTATACATACACCACGAACTGCAGACAAAATTCAAAACTACAGCCATTCTTACCTATTTTCACGGCTTAGAATTATTTAAGACCGATCAGCCCCATTAGACCAATATCCTTGTAACAAGGCCAACAATCACATGGACAAATTCAACAATATAAATTTATCCCAGCTGAATGGCTGTTTCCAGTTTACTGTTGACTAGTTATGGTCAGTTTTACCATAAAATTTATGCAATTTAAGCAGCCAAATAGCTGTATCTATTTTTAATAGCTTAAAGCGAATCAATAAAGGAATTTCGTTAACGTCGCTAACGAAATGTTTGCATTTTTCACCCATCTGCTTCAAAGTAGGCCTATATCCATGTTAAAAAAAATTGTTACATCAGTCATATCACATTAGCCAACAAAAGTTGTGCATCAAAAGGGTAGCCATCCATAATATCTTCATTACAAGGGAAAGATAAAGAGGGATAGTACTGCCGGCTGCTACAAAGTTGGCGACAATATTTAAAGAATTTATTTTCCCACATTCATTCACAATCATAATTTTTAAGTCTCTTGAGTATTTGATACTTATTTTTACATACGTAATCACATTACTAAGTTTGTCTTATTGTGGAACAACCTGTATGTATTACATGTTTATTTGTTTGCGTTCTGTTTTTTCCCTAAGCATTGGTTTCTGAGAATTAGGTCGCGAATAGAACTATTTAAACTCTACTGGACACGATTTTCCCCTTGAGGTTATACATACAGCAGGAATGAAATGCCATGCGATTGGTATGGCATTCAGGTGGCCGTATATGTCTGGGCTGAGCAGAAGAGCGAAGAGCTTTAGCAGAAAACGTTAATCTCAAAACTTGTTCAGAGTCGGGGTCTACTTATGAATAGAGCTTTCAAACCTTAATTTTCCTTTACTTATGTATACAGGCCTACAAACTGTTCTTTTTCCTTCTAAAATTATTTTTCTTGAAAATTGTTCAAACTAATGGCGTGGCATTGTCTGAACAGTACAATAACACCAACAAAGCTGTTTTTAAGATTTTAAATTTCCGGGGTTAGTCGTAATGTCTGTTTTGCGTCACGAGGCATGGGTATTACGAGACTACGTTGGACATTCCTAGGCATTTTTCTCGAGTATTTTATGTACATTTAAAGCATGAAGCTATCCGCTTTAAAAAATTGCAATTTCATAATTTGCTTCAAAAAGCATTATTTTAAAAGCTAGTTAGTAACTGTCATACTGCTCCAAAAACTCGGTACACGAAAACTTGCTAAGAATATGAACGTCCTTGCCATTTCTTAGGCGTTGTTTTAAGACAGAAGAAATATTTATAATAAATTCATTTTAGGATATGGTGTCTTTCCGTTACTTTCGCCGGGTTTAGAAAGGATTCTTGAATTTGGTTATTTGGTATACTTTTGTATAATAAATTAATTTAAATGTTGATAAATTGAAATGATAGTAATCTTTATTGCACGAAGTACTAATAATCAGATCTCAGTATCTTAGAGATTATAATAAAAGGAGACAGGATGACTATAGTTTGAGGCAAGCCTCCTGACTGATGGGCTTCTCAAACCGGTTGTTGAGAGAGCCACCTGCGCAGAACCGTGACTGTGGCCCTCCGGAGTTAGTTATCATGTCATTACTATTAAAAATTGCTTATAATAAATTGTAGTGGAACATTTTGATAAATAATTAGAGGGTGTTTAGAGAAATCCTTTGAAATTAATTAGAAGCAGAAGTAATGACAGGAAAATGAAAAGCCAATTACCTGAATGAAACAGCCGTTTAAGCACAGTAAGCTGAAGATTAACATCAAAGAACGCTAGTTTAGCTTAATACACTGCTAATATGCTGGTGAAGGTCATAAAATACCTTTCCGACACAGATTCGGGACAACGATAAAATCGCTTACATATAAATAATTTACGTTGCAATATCGATATACAGGATTTGGACCACTTATTGTTACTCCATTCAACGAGCGCACAAACAGTATATGTCGAATGTAAATCTGCATACCATATCCAGTGTTGTGAAAAAGCACACTCGTATTGAAACTCCTAGGTTAGAATATATTTATAGTATACTATTGACTATGCAGGAGCACATTATTTGTCTTTTTGGGCAACGTGAAAAATGTTTACAAACAGCTGCCGTTCGCAGTGCAGTCTCTGCTGTCTGAAGTTTGTGTGTCGTGGCAGGCTCGTCCTGCTTCATGGTACGCACACATCCAACGACAAGTGCGTGCAGAAGTAGAACACTTTCGCACGCAGCGGAGCGTGGCATTCTGGGGGAAGTAAAATTACAAAAATAACTGTCTGCCTTTCTCCAGAGACGGTACCATACTAGGCTAAACTGCATGCGGTCATGAAGTATCAGCAAACTGGGCCACATGTTCTTTCCTTCGGCATTTCTTTCTGAATATTTGTGTTCTCCTGTAGGCCCGATAACAGCGAGGCTGGAGTTGCAACCATACCCGAAGTCTAAAACAGTGAAAATTGTTACAAATAAATGTTCTTTCGGTTGCTGAAAGCTGCTCCTTAGAACTGGACAAAGTTGAGCAGAAGGGAACCAACTTACAAAGTAATAAACTAATAAATGATCATACCAATGTCTGAAATATGCCTTAAAAAGTATTAAATCGTAAGATTTTATGAAAAATAAGAACCCAGAAAACGCGGACAATACAAGGTTCAGATACAATCAGTAAACTTTGAACTTGAACCTCTCTATTTTAATGAACTGGGCGTAGGTACCTTTCAGCATAACTCCGCCCAGTTCACAAATTATTATTACTTATTTAAGTGTCTGAATCTCATTAACTCAACAGCAACTTTCATCCATTTTTAACCGGCGAAACTCACTGCTTCCAAGCACTGGTTCTCGAAAGGGTCTGTTTTGTCAGTCGGTAGCATAAATAAATTCACACATTTAAATTATTTTTATTTTTAATAAATTACGCAATTAAAGCGTCAGTTTCATTTTGAAGGAGTTTTTAAAACTTATTCGCCGAAACCCGACAGTTTATTCTTCTTGGTAAATAGGATACTTTACTTAGCCTAGGTCTACCCAACGTTATTCTAAGCAGGAGGGGCTGCAAAACACAGATTATTTTTGCGATCATACATCTACTGTGTAACGAAACTGGCGCATATCTCAAACATCAATCACAACAAAATCAAATCAGATGTTAGTTGAACGGCTTAATTAAACAATAATTCCATTTTAACAACTTCACACCAACTTTCTGCGGTTACTTAACATGCTTTAAAAGTAAAACATTATCGCTTCGTATTGTTTATTGCAGGGCTATTACGCAGAGAACATAATTCTCGAACATAAAATATTGATCACCTATTATACATGGAGTTACGCTTTACAGGTTGTTATAATGTAGTTACATTTATTTATGTTTAGTGTTTTTCGTCAATAAAAAAAGAGTGCCAAACCCAGCTGCCATGATGGTAAATTTTTTTATGAAGACTAAATGATTAGCTACCCAAACATCTGACACATGTACAAATTTAAAACGCGGGTTCCACACAGCAAAACAAGAAAAAAAAGTCTATATAAACATATGTCCGGAAATCCCTAGCTATTGCGTTATCAATTAAAGTAGTAAAATTACTGTTGTTAATTGAATAATATTACTGATACAAGAATGCTTACGCCCTCATCTGTATCCTGTACAGCAGATGTGCGAGTATTTGATAGGATGAGACAACGCATGATCCGATGTGCGCATGTGTGTGGGAAGACGAGAGGATGTAATTTCGAACATTTACCGTGAGTTTCTGAGTTTACGACAATTCCACCGATGCCAACATCAGAAACTCATAGTAAATGTTCGAAATTACATCCTCTTCCTTCCTCACACACATGCACACGCCGGATCATGCACTGTCGCATCCTGTCCAATACTCCCACATCCGCCATACAGTATACAAATTAAGGATTCAGCATACTTGTATCCATAACTTAATTCAATTATATAAAAAATTAATTTTAATACTGGTTACTTTGCAACACATTGAGTTTACCTTTCTTTCATTAATAACTCAAAAACTAAGGATTCCCGAACCTTTGTTTGTATGGACTTTCTTGTTTTGGTATAAGTAACGTACTATCCACGTTTGTAAATGTATTTTTAAACATTCTGTGTGCATGTGTGTGAGTGTACGTGCGTGTGCATGTATGTATGTGTATGCATGTGTGTGTATGTTTGCATGTATACATATGTGGGTATATGTATGAATGTATACGTATGTGTATATATAATAATAATTATAACTATTGGCAAATTCTCCCGATAAATGGAAAATTTTAAGCAAATTACTCAATCAGCTTTTATTTGGGTTCATCTTGATCCAATAGACTTTCATTCATTATGAGGAAGCTTGTTTTCGTTCTTCCGACCACTTTGGCCTGTACTGTTTTTGTCTTGGATGCTCTGGTGAAATTTCCTGTTTGTCTATTTTATACCTGAAGGTGTCTTTTCTAGGATGTCGGTTGATGTTGTGTTTATACTTTTGAGATTTTTTTGTATATGTTTGTGTATACACACATCCACACGTTATATTTACAGGGTGGAAAGTAAATTGCGGAAAAGCTCACGGGTACAGGTAGCCAGACCTAAATCAAGAATAATGAGTACAGGAACCACGCCTCTATTGTCAATAGTATGAGTGTAATACCACCGTGAAATTTGTGTTAATGAAGATGTTAAGTGACGATGATTCAACAACCACTAAAAATGGAACACTGACCTTCCGGATTCAATTCGGATATATGACAACACGTATTCAGGGAATAAAGTGTGACCACCATCCCATCCCATGCATAGGAAACATGAGGTCGCCTATGTTATTATGCATGTATTATTGTACATCTACGCCTGTCGTTGCCCATCCTAGTGAATAAAGAACCGGAATGACATACAGAACAAGAACGGTGCATTTGTCCGAACACGCTCAGACAAACCGTTACTGAGATACAGGCACTAAAAAGTCGGAGCATTGTGGTAATGCCAAGAGGTAGGCAACCTGTGTAGTACCTTAGTCATGAGAGCCGATATTTATTTGACCAGTGGTCTGTAAAGAAAATTAACGTTAATGTGTTTATTTTACTACGTCCTAGAGTCAAAGATGGTAGCAGTCACGCGATAATGCGTTAATGAAGTGTTTCAAAACCGATTAAGGTATAACGCACCGTTGGCTACAAAATGGGTATTCTAACGAATATAATTTGTCAGCCATTGGATCTTGTTGCCATACACTTCAATGTACTGTTTACAGCAAGAGAAAAGTGCCGACAACACGATTGCATTGCTATACTCTGTCGATGCGTCTTCGAAGAAACAGAGCTTTTATTATTCCCCTTCAGACGTAAAAAAAAGTCCGTAAAGTACTTTTGAACCCTCTACAAAATTTTAGAGGCTAGTTACCTAGTTCTCAGCTAAAACATCTAAGATGATATATTCTGAATACTTCTAAGCCATAAATTAACGTTTTACGATTACTTAGACTTTCATATGAGAATATTTCTATGTATCTGTGCAACTTAACGACTGTGTAAAAATATTGCTTTCAAATTTCGGCCTGTGACTAAGAAGATATACATAAAAATTAATATAATTGCTCATCGCGGTTCTGATTTGCTCTCGTATTCTTAGTGATGGTTTTTGTAGGCGTTTTTGCTCAATAAACAAGCATTAAACGTTCAAAATTTCAAACGGTAAAGAAGTTGTGTGCTATAAGTATAGTGGCCTACACACAGGACGACTTATTAAAACCGATTTGCTCTTAGGTTGACGTTTCCTTCATAGAAAACCTTATTCAAAAGTTGTCATTTTATTTAATTAATTTTGCCATACTATTATGCTGATAATTATTCTCTACATGTTTTCACGAAAGGAATCACCTCACGAAGTTTGTCGGTGTACTTTGGAAACTTCCTGTACAATTTTATGTAACCTTATTTTGAAACCAAGTAAAACCGGAAATTTTACTAAAGCACCATCCCGCATGTTTGGTCGAATGGTAGAATGTTATATATTTTTAATAAAAGTCATGAGTTTTGTTTCCTTTGGTCTACACAAGGCGTATTTGTCGCACACTATTTTAATTACTTTCTCCAGGTAACTGCCTGAGTGCCCGTACAATTCAGCACAGGTTCTCATTTCCCTTAAAACCTCCCCTTCCTTTTTTTTCAACCTTCAATACTGGTGACATTAAACGAATGTGCATTTGTTATCGAGCTGAAATTCGTAGAAATGTTGGAGGCTGTGGATGACGCAGTGGCTAGAGCACTCGGGCGATTCGGGTTCGATTCCAGGCGGGGTCGGCCACCGGATTTTCGCGTATGGAAATCGTGCCGAACGATGCCGCTGTTCGGCGGGTTTTCTCAGGGATCTCTCGTTTCCCCGCTCCTTCATTCCGGCGCTGCTCCATACTCGCATCATGTCACCCCTCACAAGCGTTAAACACCTAGGTGTTAAGAGTTAGTGAACGGTATTTTTTTTTTAACGTTCAAGACACGGAAACGGGGAAGGTTGTAAGGAGAATGTAACACGTCCGTCAAATATCTCATCGCCTCTAGGCGCGGATTACTAAACTAGCGTGCAGTGTTTTTGTAGAAACCGTTTTTCAATGGGACTTCAAGCTATGACCCTGTTATTTTTATTTGTTGAAAGTATGAGGTAAATTCCAATACAGGTTTCTATGGTTTAGTTATCCGATTACGGTTGATTATTCTTAGCTACAGCAACGTGAAAAAGTCATATTTCAGCACTTTTGAGGAACTTGGAAATAATGTTTTTAATTAGCGGGCGACATTTCTAAAACTATAAGGACACAGTTTGAAGTGTGTATTATTTTCGTAGATAAATGCGTTCGAAAAGTTTTTAATAGTTATACAAAAAAAAATACTTTTCGTACCACGCTACAACAGGTCCACTAACTCTTGTGCTAACCAAAATCTCTTCACTTCACTTCGTAGAAGTGTTTAAAATGATGACTAGCAGACAAGAGCAGTGACTAAGACAGGCAACACATATTTTATAAATTGTCATGTCTGGAACGAGTGAAGTATACTCACCTCAGCACACTGTAATGTCTGTGATTCGTAAGGTACGTAGCTGTATGACGCAGATTGAAACACTTGACCTAATAACCTTTGAGAACTACTAGCGTAGTTATTAGCGAGGTTAAGTGTCGGGTATTAGGCATTCGCACACATCAATACATCTCACGCAGAAGTTCCGCCACGGTCGGCGTTGCGAGGCACAGTAATTTTCCTTTCCGGACTTGGATGTTGTTCTCACGCTGATCTCAAAAACCACGAGAACTAAGACGATGTCGTAAGAGTACGATTTTCTTAATAAACGATTAAATTATAAAATAATCAAAGAACTCAAAAACCTATCTTGAACAGATTAATCGACAGAATATTGCAACTGAAATGTTATAGTGCAAATCTAAGAATAACTGTTCGAATAATAAGTTATATTTGAAATAGTACGGCTTCCGTATGTTTCTACATGTTACTGAAGGAAACTTACAAAATTTAACTTTCTACTGTTTGCCTAGAAGTTACAGTAAAAATTACTACCCAGTATCCCACACTTTAAGCAGTCATTTTTCTTGAACAAAGAAAAATATTTTTAAAGATAAATAAATTATAATATAACTAAGATTTGATGAAAGACACGGAACATAGCTTAACACTGGAAATTGACAAAAAAAACCTGGACACTAATATGATATATAATAACCGAGACTGAGACAAGATTACACACGCACACACATGACAGGATAACAACGGCGTCAGAGGCACAAGGCAGGACGATATAGAACACAATAGTGGACCTAATACGAGCTTATCGCGACGTTTATAAATAATTTATTTCATTACCGTTTAGTCAAATTTTAATCTTTGGACAGTACGCGACAAAAAAGCCTGAACACTTTTAAAATACAAAAGCCAAAAAACTAACATTAACGTATAAAATATAATTATGTATATCGAAGATATTGTATATGTATATATAGAAGATATTGTATATGTATATCGAAGGTATTTTCCTTGAGAAGAAACATGTATTATTAAATTCCACAGTAAAAGTGCATACAGCCAGCGACGTACTACCTGCATAATTATATTCGGCAGTAATTTTGTAATTAGTACAATGAACTATTCAACAACGTCCGCTTGTTTCCGCCTTTTAATTGCTTTTTGTACAGACGAATCCACCAAAAGAAAAAAAAAACAAGCTACAACAGCAACGAGAAAGCTATCGGCTCAGCAAAGCACAGAGGGCGACTATGGGGTGAAAACAGAGTTACCAACATCGGCAGCTGACAGGATCACACACTAGCTTCATAAAGATAGTAATTTTTCAAATATTTGAAATTATGTATTGATGAAACTTAATGAGAATGAAAGACTTTGTGGACACACACAATTGCTTAAGTTTTGTTAGAACAAAATTGCGTCTGTGTCTACAAATCCACTCATTCTCAATATTTTTTCCCCATGGAAAGAAATTACGTTATTTTCATTATGTACTGGAGTATGTGCTTACTACAGTTTGGTATACATGCATTCAAAGAAGACAAACATATAGGCTGTTCAGGATAAACTGAGCACTGCTTAAAATGTTCTGTAAGCAATTTTGCCATCATCTCTACTATGTTAAACATGAAAACTTCCATGTAACTAAAAACTAGTGTAAACATTTCAGAGCTCTCTAAACTTACTTTACATTATTAGCTCCAATAAACACTTTTTGTTATTATAAAAGCTGATAAGTGCTCCGTTTGAAGTGAACCGCCTATATAAGTGTACATCATTCACTTCAATGGAGGTACGATCAGAACATCACACAGCGGCTACAGAAGGACATTTAATACAACACTTATTTACACATCCCTGCTTTATGCATCTACGCTGCACGTGTACAAAATATGACATTGCCTTGACTACTACAAACCCAACATATAAAACACACCAGAAAAAAAAATTGTAAAGGTGGCCGCCTGCGTGGACGTGTTTTGCGACCCCTCCCCCCTTTTTTTTCTCTTTAATAGCAAGTCGTTGAATTGGCGTGTAGCCTTCTCTCAGACAACTTGCCTTTATTAGACGGTCAGTGGTGACCCTACCAATTTATGACGTAATATTAAAGTGTATTGCACACGTCTATGCCTTTTATAAGATTAAAAATTGTTTTGATACCAAAAAAGACCGTAAAAAATCCATTTCCGCAATTTTCAGCCGCTAGAATAAATGTTTTAATGAGTAGTAGAGAACCTGAACTGGGTAGACACAAGTGCGGTGAACAGTTTTCGAATATTCTTGTAACGGCCGAAGATGTGCACACTGTTCGGCGTCCTCGAGCGACAAAATACGAAAAATTGGGTATAGAAGAAAACACTCAAAATAAGATAACACGTAGCAAAGATCGTACTAGTTGTATGGTTGAAGACAGCATAAAATCATCATGTACCAATAACTACACAAACAGAACGTGCAGTACGCAACACAGGCTGCAAGACACGAGGAACACGCACGTGCCCCAGGGCCTAGCCGTGCCTCCAGCTCGAGGACTAGCACCACGCGAAAGCGGGCCGAGTTATGTCCACGGAACAAACGTGGGTGCAGCTGTGTCAACACGTCCCGTCCGTCCCGGCCTCAGCGAGGCTGTGAAGGAAGTGATGCCACACCCGGCCTATCTCGGTCCAGTGACGGAAGCTGCGTTAAAGAATGCACGGTACACATGTTAGCGCCTACAAAGTCAACTGAAAAGCCTTAAGTTCTTAGAAGTCAATATACAAAATAATTCAAATAGAGAAATCATACTGTATACAACATTAACAGAATTTGCAAAATTAAAGTAGAAATATTTTCCACAGCTAATTAATCTCAATACGCTACACAGAAAATAATTTTTCTCACATAGCTAGAAAAACTATCGTCTGGATTTGCTTAATTTGTTTTGTATATTGGCCTTAAGAAAATTGCCATTTTAAACTAACGGAATCAACAGCGTATACTATACCACGCCCTTATAACGAAATTGTGAAAATAACTATCATGGTGTTAGCTACCGGTAAAGAATTCAAATTTTCACTGATGGCCTGAATGCCGGAGTATTTGTCTAGCTAGCGAAACGCCGGGGATGGGGGGATAGGGGGAGGATGGATATTTCAAACGGTCTGGGTCGGACCATTCGCCTCCCACAAGGCGATCCTGGTTCGATTCCCGGCGCTGTTGGTCCCCTGTAGGAATCGTGTGGACGATGCCGCAGGTCTACATGTTTTCTCGGGGATCTCCCGTTTCACCCGCCCCTTCATAACGGCGCTGCTTCATACTCACATCATGTCACCCCTCACCTGCGCTAAAGACCTCGGTGTGAGCACTGACCAAAATCTCTCACTCACACTCACTATTTCAAACCAACTGGGTGACCAAAAGAACTTATAAATAAATTTTTGTTTACAGAAAAGTTGAACGCGCTACCACTCTTTAACTAAACGTACTGCCGTGCTGCTAGTCTCCGACAAGTATCCTAAAATGTTACGAATAGTTATTACACACACACATATATATGTTATTTTGATATATATATATATATATATATATATATATATATATATATATATATATATATATATATATCGAAATAACATATCGTCTATCCAACAGCCCAAAAGCAATTTGGGGGAGGGGGTAGTTATCAACTAACCCCTTCCCTTTCCGTCATGCATTAGTTTCACACAGTCTCACATGACCCCTGACCGATGACTACCAACTACCTAAGAAGACCATAACAAAATTTACCTCTCGCAGTGAAGGATATCCTGAGCACTTTCGAAAACCGCAATAGTAATAGTAATAATAACAACAACGTTAAATTATCAACTGTGGCCTCAGACGACGAGTACGTTAAAATCTACACACCATGTTCATTACATACACTGGCATGTTTATATCAGCAAATGGAGCGAAGACACAAAAAAAAAAACCACACAATCGGAATTTCAAGTGTGTTTGATTTATCATGAATAGTGTAAACTTGCGCTAACGCATCAAAATGTAAAACTAGCAGGCCAATTATCGCCTCAGGAAGACATCCCTTCTAAGTAACCCTCTGCATTTTTTGAGGACCCTACTGCTATGGACCGAGTTACGGTTAATTCTACTACAAGGCAGATAGCTCCGTGTTATTAGTTTGCTAACATGAATTTCATTATTAGTTGTGCTGGTATCGGTAAAGTGCATAATTTTTCCTGGCGCCTATGTAGAGAACTTCATCTTTCGGCAACGTTTTCTACAGAAGTGCAAGTATAAAGTTAATTCCTAACAGATGCCAGCACTACTAGTGGAAGAAATTATCTATTACCAAACTCGTGAAATGAATAGATTGTGGTCAGCGCTTAACATCTAGGTCTTTACCGCTGGCGAGGGATGACATGCGAGTATGGTGCAACACCGAAATAAAAGGGCGGAGAAAACAGGAGGCCTCCTAGAAAACCCGCCGACCAGTGGCATCGTCCAGTAGGATTCCCACAAGCGAAAATCCGGGGATCGAACCCACCGGGAATCGAACCCGGATCGCCTTGGTGGGAGAAGAGTACACCAAACTCGTCCGTAGTAAATTATATTATCGTCCTAAAATGCAGTAGAATTAACCTTAACCCAGCGTAGATAGACAGTATCATGGAGAGACTGTTTAAAGCTATCACTTTAAATATCCTCGTACGCAGGAGCGAGAAGGAAGTAGGGGTTGTTGAATTACCTTGGGCACGATTCTCTTTCGTGTTTCCATTTACAGCCACCCCAATTACTTCGACATGAACACAGCACAGCAAATTACCCTAGCCCACGAGGGACAGAGATTGAATCAGACAATCAGCAAGGTTGCGTAGAGGTAAAACACTGGACTCACATTCGGGAGGATCCCGATTTACAGTACGGACATCCTTATTTCGGTTAGATAATATTTTCCAAGGTTACGCCAGGCGATTACCGGGAACTTGGTATCTGTAGACCATGGTATATTCCTTCGCGGTTCCTTAAGAAAAAATGAATTACCGTATGCCGTAGAACTACGACAATTACAGCCATCATGTAACAATTGTGGAAAATTTCTAACTCGTGCGTATTTCGCCGCCACGCTACGTTTTGCTGAACCGGATACGATGGGACCGGCGTTTCACGAAATGCCGATTCTACTTTCGGTTAAGAGTGCTACAATTTCATTATGCTTTAGACGAAGGCGAGCGAGTGACCCTTTAGTTTTCTGTTTCCTCCTTTCACTGCTATTGATCTGTTTCTTCAGTCCGCGGTACAAGTGTGCTTCCGTGATGTTTCGCCACTAGCAAGGTCACTGGTGCATCACGCCTAACGCCCACAAGCTCTGCCGTGTATCGCAACATGCAACAGTCTAGAATCACGCGGATTGCGTTACATGACAGTTCAAAATAACTTACATTTATTAATAACGGCGACGTCAATGGAGACGGGTACACACAACTGTGCACAAGGACGAGAACTGGGAGGTAAATCGTCCGTTGCCTTTCTTACGGAACCATCCCAGCTTTCGCCTGGAGCGATTTCGGGAAACCATGGAAAACTGATGAAATCAGAATGATTGGAGCCGGGAATCGAACCTGAAACCTCCCGAATGCACGTCTAAAGTTTTACCTCGGCCAATTAACAGTATTTCAGGGATGCATTCCTCACATCTGAGAATAGGAAAAAAACGTGTGTGTTAACATAGGTCCATAAACGAATATTTGTGTAACTACAGCTCGTCTATAAACGTATTGTGTTTGGTCCGCGGGTTGGAGCATTGTTACTAAGCAATGTAATATCAGTTGTAGTGGGTTGACAAATAGTGACGTACCTTTTAAACGAGCGAGCTGGCGAACGGTAACACGCTGGACTCGCTACCTGAAGGATCCAGGCTCGATTTTCGGCTCCAGCTATTCTATTTCGCATTTGCATGGTTTCCGTAAATCGCCCCAGGCGAATGCTGAAATAATTATTTAAAGCCCACGGCCGATTACTCTCCCAGTTACTATTATTGTACGAAGTTTTGTCTCGCCGTCTCAAATAACCGTGCTGTCGACGAGACGAAAAAAATACACTTTTTACCGACCGTTTATTCGCTCGCAGCGCACTGTCCTGTGTAACAACGAAGTGAACCTGCTATGCATGCCCGTTAGTCTGTATTGTGTCTGTGCAGTTCATAAAATTTGTATGGTATAATGTGTAATATGCAGTGTCGTGTACCATACATAACGTTTAGACAAAATTACAATAATATAATAAAAATTACGTTTGAATATTACGTCGAATAACGAGGCCTGTCTTTCAAGAGTTTTTACGACAAATAAACCTGATTAATACGCGCTTCAAAACAAATAGGTACCTATTAATTGTCCAAGAAAATTAGCGATGCTTGAAACTAATATGTTTGAACAGTTGCCGTCCTAACCTCGTCGCAATAGAGGCGCGATACAAAAGTAAGTAATGTATCCACTACACAAGACAGCAGAGGGTTCCGTGTATGATGTCCAGCGAGGAAACCTTTTCAGAAAGGCTTAGGTGATTGCCACCCTCCATTTATATCTTTAGATGTTTAACTTCCTCAGTTCTCGAAATATTCATGTAAATAACACTGAAATTATACAATAAATATTGAAAAGTTAATATAATTATCGGTTGTCTTACAAAATGGCGGACACACCAAAAGGCCCGGCTAAATGTAACTCTTAGAAAATGATTTGTCGTAATATGTAATTTTTTTTTTTTTAATAGGTAGTGCTATTTCACAAAATGACCGCATTACAACAATATGCCTTACAATCAGCTATCAGAATATATTTGGTTTGGATTGGTCAAATGGTTAGATATATGACAGTCTAAAAATTTTTAACAGGTGCAATTTTAAAACAAGTCCTAAATATATTTGAAAATTGCAGTAATACCAAAAGTAGTAAACCAATACTATGTGTACCGGTTTTAAAATAATTCCGTTCACGATTACAAAAGATTTGAAGAGGGAGGGGGAGTGTTGGGAAGGATATAGGCCTATAGACACAGGCAGCAAAGTGATCTCATAAACTTATATTTTCTTCGAAAACTACTAAACGTGTTGTCAGTGTGATTGTCTACTGAAAGAGTCTACATTTAAAATTAAGTTTCTATTTAAAAAATACGGGAAGCTTATTAGAAACATGTTTTGGGACCACTAAAAATCGTAAATACGGCTTTTCAGACTGTTCTATCGAGGATTGGGGGGGGGGGGGGTGCTAGACTCGTAAAGCAAAGACATAAACGTCATACTGTTTTCCACGAATAACGTTATAGGTTCACAGCGCGTCAATCCAGTGCTCCACACACAAAGACAATGCGGCATTATACTTTATGGCTGTGCAAGTGTCACCATAATATCGGTTCCCTGTTTACTGCCTCCAGCTGAAATAAACATCCGACGAGGAATCACGCTAAATGTGAACGAATCATTTTCGAACTAAATTTAACTATTGACATAAAACTTTAGAACAAATTTTGTATTCTTAATAATACACAAACGCATACATGCTCATGGTCTACAATCTGGCGCACATGTTGGATCAACAAGACGCATTACATTTCGCAACACGAGCAGGATGGTACTCCACGAAAATAAAGTTCAGCCGCTGATTATTCGTCAAACGAGGGTCTCAATCACCGGTGCCGCGCCTTCAATATTGTTTAAATTAACGGATATGATTGGAAGGCAAAACTATTTACGAATAATACAACGGAAATTTTAGGATGGTTGTTAAATTGCGAGGAAGGTAAGTAGGCTGTAAGACTCGTCGACGAGGTCATTTGAGACGGTGACACAACTTGACATAACGCCAGGAACTGAGAAAGTTGGCGGCCATGGCTTTTGTTAAATAACCACAGCATCATTCCTTGGAGCGATTCAGGAAACCATGGTTGGAACCGGGGATGGAACCTGAGTACTCCCGAATGCGAGTCCAAAGTGTCAGCGTTGCGCAACCTCGTCTCAGATAAATGAAAGATGGTTAACAGCATGTAACCGAATTACCTCAAGTATATTCCCCATACTAGATTTACACAACAAAAAATATATTACGTCTATACTCTATCCATTCCAAGATTGCAGCTTGTGTCACTCCGCCTGTTCCCGCGCTTGAACGACATTGGCTGTGCAACAAACCGTCGCACCATCTCCACGTGTTTCGCGAGCTATCGACTGGCGGCAAGTGGAGAAACGGAATCGCGCCTCGCTGTGGAGGAAACGGAATCACGACTGACGGCGTCATCGCGTAAGTCGTAGTTAATCCATTCCATGCACATATATTATTCCTAACGCACAGAGTGATATTATATTACAGAGGATTAAAAAACGTAACTAAACGATAAAATTACCTATCATGAACTAAAAAAACACAGAAATTTAGCGTATGACCTATTTCCTGTCGCAACGACACTGTTAACTAACCAGCCGACCAATGATCGAGAGCTCATCACCCGTGACAATGTTTACTTCTGCTGCAACCTTGGAATGGATACAGTATATCACAATCGACTATCACTCTTCCATAGACGAGTATAATATATAGCAGGTCAACAAATGGTGCGTGTCTGTCTCTACTATAACTAAAAAAAAAAAAAAATCGTCGACTGTAAACTGATGAGGAGTTTGGAATCCTGCAAATTCCAGACGATGCTGCAGCATCAGATGAAGGTGACAATATCATTGAAGTCACAGGATAGTACATTTCGGATCGATCATACCAGTAGAAGATGCTCACATTCCTTCAACAGCTAGAAAATTTCTTACGATCATCAAACGCCTGAACAGATCTTCATCAACTATAGCTAAGAACCATCTCGATCACGTCAGCTTTCAAACAAAAATAACCGCATCAAAATTGGCCCATTCGTTTAGGAGCTACGATGCCACAGACAGACACACAGACACACAGACATGCACGTCAAACTTATAACACCCCTATTTTTGCGTCGGAGGTTAAAAACAAAGGTAGCTACTGTTTCTACGCAAACTACGGTTCTTTAAAAAATAGACTCGTGCAGTGGAATTACCGTGTTGCCTGCACCTGACGTGTGTCCATTCTGAGCATTTCAAATATTGGGCGCGATGGAGTCACGATGAAGCACCATCGGAAGCCGATTGCCGACGAGGGGAAGGAGGAGGCGGCCCGAAGGTCGTCGGGACTGAAACCAGTCTCCCGGGGAACTGGAGCAGCTTTGAGATGTAATTTGGTTCACCAGCACGGCCGGGCGGCCTATGATACATCCATACCGCCCCTCTTTTCTTCTTTCCTCTTTCCATCTTTGCAAAAAGAAAAAGAGTAAAAGCTGCTCAGGACGAGCTGTGGAAGGTGAACAAGACTTATCCTCGTCCGACTGACCTTCGGCGCGGGGTAACTGGTCCGGGAGCGAGAAACTTAACGCATTCCTGGTCAGTCACTTCTCTGGCGCATGGAGGATAGCTAATCGTAGGATCCGAAGCGTTTTTTACAGTTCGCAAATAATTACAGTAGCTTATTTTTTAACAATGACACAGTAATCGGTATTTAACACCTATCACCCGGTATGATGATTTTATGCCCCTATCTGGATTAAACGCTGACATTTTTGTGAGGAATAATACATTTAAAAAGCACTGTAACCGTATTAAATAAATTAATTAAAAAACTAACTACTCAATAATTCGTAATAGCCAATAGGTAAATTTCTTTCATCATCAACGCCATTTCCAGTAGTGTTTTTTCTTTAACGGTTTAGTATTGCGAACGTTCGTCACCACGTAATAACATTCACCTGAAGTTTTTTCCCGAAACAAATAGGCGTATCTCAATTGTGAAATCACGATTATCGATATTTCCCATATGTACGGTATTGTAAGTAAAACGCAGCGCTTGTGAATCCAGATTCTCATTTCAAAATGATTAGGAGTTGTGCAGTTCTACTGATTTGACGGGAGCTTCAAAATCGACAACTAAGGCCGGTATTCCTAAACGTGTGTATAAGGGTTTAGGTGCAGCATATGTCATGCCTAGGCCTTATCGGTATTCCTAAACGTTTGTATAAGGGTTTAGGGTAAGGTCATTGCCTATTCAGGACTGATCTGTGACTTTTCCTTGTCCTAATATAACTACACATGCGCAGTAGGCTTAGCCCTACAGACGGCTACGTACGTTACAACGTATTTTACCGCTGCTGGACGAATAACGTTTTTAATAATAAATAGAGAAAACAAAAACATTCTAATAATACAGAAAATGAAACTTTGTGGCAGCAGGAATACTAAATAATAACTCACTAGCATTTTAAAAGCCCAAATAAACCAAAATCAACAAATTTGTAATTTTAAAAGCTTTGCAGTAAATGTACATTTTATTGGTCGTTTTGACGGAAGTGAATGAGTAGCTCAGGCGCTAATGTGTCGGCTCGGTAAAAGTTTTATTTGAGTTCGAATCCCGGTCACGCCAATTTTTTTTTTTACTTTTTTATATATTATGTATCACAATAAGGTAACGATGAAATTAATGTTTATTTACATAAATATAGTTTCTAAGCATTAAACTGTTTAAAAAATATAGAAATAAGATAAATGTATAATGAAACATTAATGAATATAAGTATTTTCCCCCTGTAAATTGTAGTCAACATATAGGAATACCACCTCTAG